>VZRI01009581.1:454778-473064 GCA_013397515.1 Upupa epops
CAGAAAATATCTAGCACAAAATACACATTTGAAGCTTATGGAAAAGTTCCTTTTTCGGTTTTCTTGCAGACATCAGCTCTCCCTGATGTCTCAGAAATACTTCTAGCTCTCCTCGACCTGGGGACTTCTCCTTGAGGCTATAGCAGCATCAAATGTTGAGCATATAACAGAATCCCAGACTCTCTCCGTTTACCAGAAGTTTAGGATATTGCTATTTATGCTCTTTCTCAATCTTTCTCATCAGAGGCTTCTCTCAGTAGTACAGCATATGGCATCTTGGTGGGGACAGAGGCAACGTAACGCTAATCATGTAGGGCTGTGCTGTTGTGGTAGTTAGGCCTTCTTCAGGGCTTTCTCCTCTCTTTCTTCTTCCCTGTGGTTAAGCCTCCGAGGGAGGGAAAGGGTTAAGAGCTTACTGCTGTCTGGCATCTTCAAAGGCAATCAGGCTGGAGAAGTGGTGTAGAGTAGCTGCCCCTTTCTTTAGCCCACTGCCACAAGCTGGGATGAGCTGGTGTTGCCTTTCTGTGTTTGAGCCCTCAGAGAAAGAGGGGAGGGCTACAGTTTCACCCCCACCCAAAGGGGCCTGTGGGTGTGGGCAGCAGCTCATCTCTTCAGCCCACTGCCAGAAGCTGGGATGAGCTGGTGCTGGTCACAGTCCAAAAGGTCCACTCAGGCAAAAGAGGGCCGTAGTTGTCTCCCATGGCAGAGCTGCAGCCAGGTTTAAGCTTCTTTTGTGTTCCACCCCTTGGTGGCAGGTAGGCTGAGAGTCATTGCTCGCCCCCCCCACCCCATCCAGGGGGTATGGGGGGAAGCTCTCTCTCCTGCACAGGGGCTCTCTGGCTTACAGGATGTATGAGAGAAGGGAAGAAAACAGGAAGCACATTATAGACTTCGTCCACCAATCACCTGTAGGGTCAGCATACTGATGCAGGGGGTCTGCTAGGAAAGCAACCCCCAGTGTCAAAAAAAAATGCCTTTTCAGCATAAAAGTTGAAAATTAACACTTGGAAATTCGATAATTTTCAAACTGAAACACTTGGAAAAAAAAAATCTGCAGTAGCATCAGTACAAGAAGTTGGATTGACACAAAGAAGTAGAAAATGCACTTCTTCCCCAGGCACTGCTGTAGGAGTCTTCCATGAGCTGCACCTCCAGTCATTAAATTGTTGCACAGAAAATTACCTGCTAGAGTGTGAGAGGAAAGTTGCAGCAATCCCTGACTGTGTAAAAAGGTGGCAGAATCCAACTCATATAAACAAACACTTGCACGTTGGTCTTGGAATGATATATCTAAGTGGTGTAACCCAAGTTCTTAAGTTCAGTGGTGGACAGGACAAAGGTTTTCTAATACTTGATTCCATAATTTATTCCTACAGACTCAAGAAAGCACTGTTTTCACAGCAAGGTTAGGAAGTACAACTCATTCATCACAGAGGAATCTAGGTCAACATACTTTCTACATCGCAAGGGTAAGGGCAAACTAACATTCAAAGGCAGGGGGAGGTCATCAGACACCCACAAACAAAAGGTCAGATTTTCTACAAAGCAAATCAGAAGCAGGACTTTGAGAGCAACTTTACTATCACCAACTTTTTCACTTGTAACTTGACAACCACAAGCACACTTGGTTAGGTGGCAAAGTCAGACAGCAAGGTGAAGAGAGATGTTGAAATACAAGCCTACTTTGTATTTGTATTTCATATTGGCAAGTGCAAATTAAAATCTCATACGCAAAAAACTTATGCAATTGCCAAACTGAAAAACACAGAAATGTGTCTGCTAGCTGATTTCAGCAGACAAGCAAGATAAACAAGCCAGTATCTGACCTGCAACTCTTTAATATCACTGCAAAAATTATTTGTATAGCAACATAAAAGCCACATCATCACCCATTGTCCAAAGCTCTTGTACACATCTAGGAGGCAACAGATACTCTAACTATTAAAGTCACATGAAATTCTGGAGGGCAGAGAGCACTATACCCTATCCTCCATACACTTTGAAGGTAGCAAACACTAATCATTTGGCTAAAACCTGAAGAGCTTTTCTTCATAACTATACTTTTTAGCCTTCGCAATTTAGAAACTTCAGCTTGACAATTTTTCATTTCACATATAACTTAACTCCCTATGCTGCTCCATCCAACTGTGAGAGTCCAGGACCCTCTAACATTTGCATAGCTGGCTCACAGAACAGTTATTTCCACTTGCTCTTCAGCCTAAGTAGTCCAAGTGACAGAAGTCCACTGTGAAGGTGAGGAACCCCCAGACATTCCTTTCAAATATGTTGCGTTGAATTGCAGGACTGAGTGAAGCTCCCCACCATAGAACATGTCACATCCTAGTCATTTAAAGAAGACAGCGATACATGTTCATGGATTCACTCAGAGCTGAATTAAGATGACTTACACCACATAAAAGGTCCACATAAAAGTCAGTTTCCTAAAATGATCAAATTCCTAACTCAGAAGGCATAGAAATCACTAAAGTTACTAGATGCCCAACTCAGAGAATAGAGGAGAAGAAAACAGGAAAAGGAGAGAACACAGTTAAGGGGCCAGATCACCTCTCCAGACTGCAAGCTCTGGCTCCTCAGTTTCTCTGATCATCTTCTCAGTTTCTGCCTCATGGATGGGGGTGGGGTGGTGATGGTGACAGGNGCTTAAGTAATTCTGCAGATTGATGGGTAGAGCTTTGGGTGTTGCCCACTGCACAGTGCTGACATCTCCTGCCATGTGCACAGCTCCCCCATTACCCTTGCTCATAAGTTAGCTTCTCTTTGCTTACAACTGTTTGAGCTATCTTGCTTGTTGCTATTCAAAGTCTGACAGCATGCAAACCCACAGCTGGGAATGGCAGATATAATAAATACATCTGCCTACTTTCCTGCATTTTGGACCTAGGCTGTTATCTTGGCCATCACACCAAGTGGAGCACTCATCTTTCTCCAGAATAGTCTCCTAGAAGGAAGGGGATGTCAAGTGTATTTGCAAACACCTATACATTGTTGACCATCGCTAGTTGCAGAAGATGAGACAGTATAATTGAGGAGTCTGCTGGAGGCAGGAGGTAGTACTGAATGCTTTAGAAGGAATATCAAGATATATGTATGAGTCTTCCTTTTGAGAAATATATATCAAGATCCACTNAGTCTTCCTTTTGAGTATCTTCTGAGCTCAAGTAGCAAACTGGTTTTTAAGGGTTATCCCAAGAGAAATATATATCAAGATCCACTAAGTTAAGACCCTCTCATCCTCATGTCAGATCCATTCCCTTAACATATTAATGCTCTACAACACACTGAAGCAATTGAATTCCCAATTTAATCACACATTCCTGACAAATCTTCCACCTTTTCTTGGGAATGAAAGACCACACTGTCTATAACTCAACAAGAGATGAAAAGTTCATGAAGTACAAATCCTGCCTTCCAAGAGCAGATGTAAATTCACTGCACATGCTTGAGGGGAAAGCTCACAGAACCAGAGAACACCCACCATCTCTTTCTGAGAAGGGTAGCTGTTATTCCAGAGCAAAAATAGCATGCAAATAGGGGAAATCTGGCTTCTTTCGTGGGCGAAACCACAAAAACTTTGTGAGGTTTGCTTTCCTTCCTTCCTCCTTCTTATTCTGCCCACATACACCCTGTGCTATCCAAGCATGAGGACAAAGAACAGAAAAACTGATCCTTAGGAAAATGGTTCTCTGCAAAACGTGAGACTTAAGAAGGTTGCAGGCTGATTAACTGGTCATGCCCACTAATAAACAGCAATTGTTAATAGAGGGTCTCGTGGCTTATTATGAACAGGTGCTCAGCTCTGCTGAAATCCTTTGCTTCTGGATCTCCACGATTATGCTCTGACGTAAAAGTAAAGCTCGTGTAACCTTTTCTAGTGTTTTCTGGGTCACAATACAAAATACCCATAGAGGAAGTAAGTAACAGTACACGGTGGTCAAACATTTCCCAAGAAACCAAGACTTCTCTTCAAAGCCATCCACATAGTATCACGGCCCATCACAGTGCTCTCAATCGTTCCATGAACATAAGATCATGTCAGTGATCTAATCCATGACAGATAAGTTATAACCAGTTCAATATCCTTTTCCCCGCAGTGGCAGAAGAACACAAGAATGAGTGTGCATGGCATGGGAGCCAGCTTTGCACCTCCCATCAAGCAAAATTTGTCATCTTCCTGAACTGAAGTCTTTAATTATCAGTCACAGATATATCTAACCCCTATGACGAGGTAGATTTCTGTCCCCTAAAATATCCTTCAGCAATTAATTGTAGTTCAAATCATAGAATCATTAAGGTTGGAAGAGACTATCAAAATCATCAAGTCCAACCATCAAACCAATGTCACTGTACCCATACTTAGATTGTACATATTGAAAACACAACTTACAGCTTATGTGTTGCTGAAAAGTTTCCCTGTGTGCCCCTGCACTTATACTATAAGCAGTCATGACTGAAACATATTTCACTTCTCTGGATACGTGCACCAATCTAGCACGTCTGTTGTTTCTTTCTAAACAAGTCTTGCATAGTCCTTTGGCATAGGAAAGCTCATTGTTCCAGTTGACCCTCTCTGCATTTCCTACAGCATTACTGTAAAGTTTCTCAGGGTAGCCAGCCAGAACTGCCACCAGCACTACAGATCATAGAATCATTAGGGACCTGAAGGGACCTCAAAAGATCATCTAGTCCAATCCCCCTGCCACAGCAGGATCACCCTTCAGTACGAAGTCCAGAGCTAGCTGCTCACCATGTTAGTTGCATGATTACCTTGCAAACACAGAACCTCACAGATCTCCCTTTTCAAACATCAAGTGTTGGGCTAAGAACATCAAAAAGCAATCTTGCTGCAGAAAAACTCAAAAGTTTTGTGAAGATTTCTTTCACTTTTAGGCAATTTGTGGTGACCAATGCTGAAGGTCATCACAGGGCAGATGGAGTATGTGCTTAGAATCATAGAATCACTAGATATTGGAAGGGACCTTGACAGATCACCTAGTCCAATCCCCCTGCTACAGCAGAATCACCTAGACCAAGTCATAGAACGTCACAGAACAGAAAATTACAGAACAGAACATTATGGATTGGAAGCGACCTCAAAAGATCATCCGGTCCAATGCCCCCACCACAGCAGGATCACCCAGACCAATCCAGGCGGGTTTCAAACATCTCCAGAGAAGGAGACTCCACAAACCCTCAGGCAGCCCCCTCCAGTGCCCCATCACCCTCACTGGGAAGAAGTTACAGAATCACAGAATCACTCAGGGTTGGAAAGGACCACAGGATCATCCAGTTCCAACCCCCCTGCCATGGGCAGGGACACCCCACCCTAGAGCAGGTTGGACAGAGCCTCATCCAGCCTGGCCTTAAACACTGGCAGGGACGGGGCCCCAGCCACCTCCCTGGACAACCCATTCATTCCAGGCTCTCACCACTCTCATGGTTAAGAACTTCCTCCTCACATCAAGTCTAAATCTCCCAATCTCCAGCTTTGCTCCATTCACGGTAGTCCTGTCATTATCTGAGATCCTAAAAAGCCTCTCCCCTGCTTTTTTGAATCCCCCTCCAGATACTGAAAGGCCACAATAAGGTCACCTCGGAGCCTCCTCTTCTCCGGACTGAACAGCCCCAACTCTCTCAGTCTGGCCTGATAGGAGAGGTGCTCCAGCCCCCATGATCCTTCTCTGGACTCGCTCCAGCACATCCACATCCTTCTTGTAATAAGGGCTCCAGAACTGGACGCACTACTCAGCTGGAGTCTCACCAGAGCATAGTAGAGGGGTAGAATAATCTCCCTTGACCTGCTGGCCACACTTCTCCTTACACAGCCCAGGTTCTGGTTTGCCTTCTGGGTCACAAGTGCACACTGCTGGCTCATGTTGAGATTTTTTGTTCACAAGGACCCCCAAGTCCCTCTCCTCGGGGCTACTTTCCAGCCAGTCACTGCCCAGCCTGACTTAGTATTGGACAGCCTGTGCTTAGTATTGCCTCAATCCAGATGCAGAACCTTGCACTTACTCTTGTTAAACCGCATGAAGTTGGCTTGTGCCCACCTCTACCAGCCTGTCAAGGTCCCTCTGGATGGCATCCCTTCCCTTCAGCATGTCTGCATCACCACACAGCTTGGTATTGTCATCAAACTTCCTGAGGGTGCACTCAATACCTCTGTCTACGCTACCGACAAAGATACTGAACAAGACTGGTCCCAGCACTGATTCCTGGGGGACTCTGCTTGTCACTGGCCTCCACTTGGACATGCACCC
This sequence comes from Upupa epops, assembly GCA_013397515.1. NCBI lineage: Eukaryota > Metazoa > Chordata > Aves > Bucerotiformes > Upupidae > Upupa > Upupa epops. The sequence continues at coordinate 461,057 of VZRI01009581.1, forward strand.
ATTGACAGCCAGTCTCCAGGTATGGCCATCAAGCCACTTCTTTACCCACTCTTTACTCTTGTTCTGTTGAGACCTGGATGGTGGCATATAGCTTGGGCCAGGTATTTCCTGTCATAGTTTTTGGATGCTGGTGAGGACCTCTGATATCTGAACCTAGTTATTAAACTGTAGTCCTCATGTGATTAATGCTTTCAGGTAGAAAAACCTCCAGAAGGTATTGCTTCAAATCCTGGAAGTCTGACTAGAAGTTGCCCAGGCACCGTGCTTCACTAAGCATTTCCCAAGCACATGCTTGCAGTTCAGGGAGAAGTGTTTTTCAGGTAGGTCTGCATTGTGGTTAGGACTGTGTTTATTCATTTGCTCTGAGTGCTAATTATGTCTCTTTATGTGCTCTGAACAGATGAAAAGAAATTTGGTCATAGTGAAATTATGACATTTAATGAGGTTTTTGACTAATCAGTCAGTTTTGCCACTGATGTTGTTGTCTTAGCATACCTGTGGGTTTTTTCCTAGCAAAGGAAATTTCTTTTCCCCTTGGAAATGAGTAATAAAAATTCCCAAATATTTGCAAAGCAAAGGCAGTTGCTTCCGCCTGCGCCTTAACAGTCAGGGTGCCAGAGGTTCTCATGACTCTGCATGACTCCATGATACTAGGGCAAGAAAATTTGTTACCAGTCACTGTTAAGTAACGTGTGTGGGAGATAAGAGCTTGCTGGGGAGTTATATGTTGTATGTGAAAATAGCTCTTGCCTCTTTGGAAGGCTGTTGGAATCATCGTAGAGTTATAGTAGGTGGTTGACTGAAAACTTTACATGAGCTCTTAGTGGGTGTAGAAAAGGCAAACAGAGTTCAGAGCAAAGTGAAACATAAATCCATAACCAAGCAGATGAGACTCTTCACAGGAAAATAGTAGCAGCTTCCAGATCACATCCTTGAATAACAGGGTTTAGTGGGCATGGTAGGGTTGAGCTGATGGTTGGACTTGATGATCCTGGAGGTCTCTTCCAACCTTAATGATTCTATTATTCTGTATTCTTCCAACTATTCCTAACTACAAAATTAAGTCTTCCACATTGCCAGTGGTCTGACAGCATGGACACTGCTTCTTGAGCCACATCTGGAAGGAGAGACTCCCATCCCCAAGAATGGAAATAGTACAGATACCCTATTCTTTGCAACATCTCTAGGAGAAACAAGGTCTAATCTTGTCCCAGTGTCTTAGCACTCCCACTTCCAGCACTTTCTCCCTGGCTCCCCTGTTGGTGTTTGTGAACCTCTGCAAGACCTGTGAGAACACAGGTAGCAACATACTAGCCTGTTAGTCCAACTTCCTGATTGTACTGCAGTGCCATATCTGAGCAGTTGGAGATCCCCATTCCTGGAAACCCAGCTAATGTATCTATCATAGAATCTATCATAGAATCATTAGGGATCAGAAGGGACCTCAAAAGATCATCTAGTCCAATCCCTCTGCCACAGCAGCATCACCTAGACCAAGTTGCACAGGAACAAATCTAGGTTTTGAACTTGGGCTTTGAACGTCTCCAGAGAAGGAGACTCCACAACCCCCTGGACAACCTGTTCCAATGCTCTGTTACCTTCATTGGGAAGAAGTTCCTTCTGATATTTATATGAAACCTCCTATGTTCCAGCTTGCACCCATTGCCCCTTGTCCTGTCACCAGATGACCTTGAGAAGAGCCTGGCTCCATCCTCCTGACACCCACCTCTCACATATTTAAAGACATTAATGAGGTCACCCTTCAGCCTCCTCTTCTCCAAGCTTAAGACACCCAGCTCCATCAGCCTTTCCTCATAAGGAAGGTGTTCTGCTTTCTTGCTCTGTGCTGGACACCCTCCAGCAGCTGTGTCCTTCTTGAACTGAGGGGCCCAGAACTGGACACAATACTCCAGATGCTGTCTCACTAATGCAGAGTAGATGGGGAGAAGAACCTCCCACGATCTGCTAACTACCTCCCTTCTGATCCCACCCAGGATGCTGTTGGCCCTCTTNATTCAATTTCTCTCTGCCTAGCTGTCCAGGTGTTGATGACTGGCAGCACAGTCTGCTGGGGTGTCAGCAACACCACCCAGCTTTGTGTGACCAGCAAACTTGCTGACAGTGCACCCCAATCCCTCATCCAAGTCATTGATGAATAGATTGAAGAGGACTGGTCTCAGTACCGAACCTTGGGGCACTCCACTAGGTACAGGCCTCCAATTAGACTCTGTCCCACTGACCACTAGTCTTTGGCTTCTATCCTGTAGTCAGTTCACAGTCCACCTCACTACCCAATCATCCAGTCCACACTGCCTCACACTGTGAGGATGCTATGTGAGACTGTCAAATGCCTTCCTGAAGTCAAGACAGACCACATCCACTGCTCTGCCATCATCTGTCCACCTGGTTATGCCCTCATAAACGGTTATCTAAAGAACAATAAAGCAAATGGGTTTTAGGGCCTGGGAGTATTTTTAAGTATTGTCCCCAGCCTCTCAAGTTACTCGTCCTACTCACTAACAAATGAGTGACACCTTGAGGTGGTGCTATTGGCATCTTAGAAAGGGGAGAACCTTCATCAGTACCTATCAAATCCCTAAACCAGCTCTGCACAGTGGTTGTGAAACCTGCCAGCATTCAAGTCACAGATCAATGTGATCCTATTGGTGTTTCTACTTCATCACCTGCTTCATCACCTATTTCAACACCTTACAGCATGGATAAAAATATTCCTGCCACATCCAAACATTTTCATGTTACAAAGCAAGATTAAATCCAGAAAACCTAAACCATTATGCAAATCAGAAAAGGTCCCAAGAAGAAAAACCCTCTGGCCAACAACCTAGGGGTCAAGGATGGAGAAATAAATTACAGAAAAAGACACTGGCAACAGGAATCTGAAAGCTGCAATTCAGACAGAGCCTGCCCACATTAGTCTAAGCCTAATCCAAGCATTTTCAAAACACAGCAGTCCATACACTGCAAGAGGCCCTTGCCCATGCTCAGAGAAAGAACCTCGGGGCAGACTACAAGCCAATTAACACCCTTTGTAATTGAGCACTAATTTCAATAACCACACAGCAGGATTCTGACAAGCCAGGGTGCTGAACAGTTAAAATTGCTGAAATTACAGGAACTTGTGTCAAGTGCCAGACTGCTGAAGTGAGTACGTAACTCCTTGGAAAAAAAGTTTATGACATTTTTAATTTGCAGTTAAAAAATCACTGTGAAATTACCCTGGATGGCAATGAGTTAAAATGCTGAACATCAGCCAGATGGCAGTTTGTAGTCTTAGTAAATGCATTTGGGAGTAACCAGTCCAGCCTTCCCACCAAGAGCATTCTATTTTCTTTCTTTAATAGAAATAAAAAACACTCCTCTGATGGTCACATGGGAAGAAACAATACATATGGCAATCCCAGTTTTAGCACTCTGAAAGCAGCAATGTCTTTGTCAGGACTAGAGAAGTAATTGTCTCCTTGTATTTAGCACTGGTAAGGCCATAGGTCACAGGGTTTAGGTTTGGGCATTTCAGTGCAAGAACACTGATATGCTGGAGCAGGTCCAAATAAGGGCAACAAAGCTAGTGAAGGGCTAGGAGGACAGGTCTGATGGGAGTGGCTGTTTAGTCGGCTGTGGGGAGACATTATTGCTGTCTGCAGCTACCTGTAAGGAGGGTGTGTGTGTGTGGGGGGGGTCAGTCTCTTCTCACAAGTAAAAAGTGACAGGACAAGAGGAAAGAGCCTCAAGTTGTGCTGAGGAGGTTTAGGTTGGACAGGAGGAAAACTGTCTTCACAGACAGAGATTGGAACAGGCTTTCCAGGTTGGTGGTGGAGTCACTGTCTCTGGAGAGGTTTTAAAAGATGTGTAGACATGGCACTAGGGAAAAGGGTTTAGTGGGCAGAGTGGGGTCAGGTTGATGATAGGACTTTATGATCTTGGAGGTCTCCTCTTCCAGCCTTAATGTTTCTATGATTCTTTAAGATTGACATCTTCACAGTATTGTGCGTCCTCTCTCCCTCCCAATCTGAAACCCATAAATAGATATGGGACAATGCTTCAGAATCTGAAAAGGAGTTTCAATTGTGGGGGCTATTAATTGACTTCACATATTACATAGAAAGTGATAAGATTATTCCCTTTGTCCTTACTGTGCTCAGTGATTTAGCAGAGAGTATCTACCCAGCTGAATCACAATATGCCTCACTAGCAGGTTCTGCCTCCCAGAATGTACAAGCCTTCACACATGCAGTTTGAGAACAACACCATATTGCAATTATATTCCAGTACTGTTTCGGGAATTAGTCAGGAAATCCCAGAGGAACAACAAGGTAATCACAGTGATTTCCAGTGTCAACAAGAAAGCAAGAGGATTACAACTGTCCCGAGAAAGATGGATGTGTAGTAGGAGGGCATTAGTCATAAATTGTTTTAACTAAGACCATAAACAAATAAGCCATAAAGAAACTGCTCACTTTGAAAGTAATTTGGCTTATCTTGCCATAAATTAAAATCCACAGCTGATTTTGATGTAGAGGTGACTTGAGCTCTAGCATTTCTGCTGGCTGAAACACAGAATATCACTGCAGGGAATTACTTACTCTACATGTCCAAGGAAAATATATCCTTAACTACAACACCATGGACACTGAGCCCACTTTGATCACATAAAGAGAGGGGAAGAGCCTGTCTACACAGAGCACACACTTGGGATAGGAAGTGCTCTGCGACAACCAAGTGGTATTCACACTAATAAATAAACAAACTGGAAAGCCCTGAGATGTGCTGGCAATTCTGTGAGCAGTGCAGTTCTATCACTATTCTTTGCTTAGCAGTGCACAGCAGGAGCCAGGAGCAGGTAGTCGTATTTCTGCTGTGTTGGATGAAAGATCTGGCCCAGAGCTCCCCCAGGAGGTGACTGGGATGTGCCCAGGTTGTGACTAAACCCAGTTTCAGAGGGTGAGAAGGGACCAAGCAGAGCCTCAGCTCTTTCACTAGAGCTGCACCAGAGGCATAGAGAAGTGCCAGGGGTCTGTGTCTACAAAGGACATGAGCAGCCCAGGGACATCTGCGGAGCCATTTCTTCCCCACATCAACAGTCACCTTCTTCCAGACAAAGGGAGCATTGGATCCCATTGCCAGAGCTCCACTGTCACCCCTCAGGGAACTTTGAACTATGCTAGAAGAAGAGGTACTATCAGTGCTGTGAATAAGACCAGAAAGAGCTTGGCAAATTGTCTCTATCAGCAGTTATTCCTTCAGCCAAAGCCTGATGTGTTAAAACCACCCTTGGTTCTCATGGGAGGAAAACAAATACCAGTGTGTGCTGTGAATGACCAAAATGAGCATATAAAATTTCCACACTGGGTTTGGATGTGGCTCCAGGTTGTGTGCCAAGACATCATTTCCCAATTTCTCAAATATATTTCTTGTCTGCTAGGAGCTGCCCTGTATGGATACTCAGCTGTAAAGGTATAGAGTCTGACTTCCATGTACCACCAGCTGCTTTGTTCCAGCTAAATACCTCAAGTCCAGGCATGGACACATAGGAAGATGTCATCCACCCCACATGAGCCATCCTGCTGTGGTGCATTTTGCTGCTGGCCACGGGTGGGAAATCAAGAGCCTGCCTAATATACAGGGAGCATATCACCCTTGTGCCAGATCAAGCAAGGATGGAAACACCTGCCAGAGGTGAAGACCAGATGAGCTCCCTGTGCCCAGGGACTGTTACAGACTACCTGTCTTGTGTCACTCTCCCCAAGCACTGTAATTCCAGCTCTGCCAGACTGAGTGGCATGGCCAGTCTTGAGCTGGGGCAGGCAAAGAGACAGAAGTGATCTCTTTGTACATTGCTGAAGCTAAGCAGCTCTGCAGATTTCACCTAAGCACAGGTAGCAGGCGCTAGTTCTCACACACAGGGACAGGTGAAGGTACTGCCCTTCCCCATTAGTAGACACATGAGGGACTTGAGTTCAGGGCCTCACTTCATTGCCAATTCTAGCTAAAAGAGCTGTTGGAGAGCATGGTGCTCATGAAAATGCTGCTCTGACTCACAGGCTCATTTATGAAACCCCTTGGTACTGCCAGCCCAAACAACCTCTTTAATCACAGTTACCCATTTCCAGATAAACAACTGCTGGAAGCCCACAGAGTATTTATGTACAAGTAGTCCTTAGCAGAAGAGAAAACATAGAAGGATTTACCATAAATACAGACTCTTTAATTAGCTCCTGAAAAATCTAGCTGTCAGTATGTTTCTTGGTTTAATATTAATATCATACCCACATCAACTAACTTAGATCTAATAAGCCAGACCACAGCACTAATAATTGCTAGGCAAGCTGTTTGGTTTCATATCATGGTAAGTTTATCATGGCCAATTTATCTGTAATTCGTTGCTGTTTGACTGTCAGCAATAAAAATATCCTCTGCTTACTAAGTAAGTGAAACCCTGTAAGATGTATGCTCCCTTTGCTAAAGGAAGTCTGACCTGGTTAGACTTTACTGTACAAAAATCAGCCTTTTCTGACCCAAAGACCTTTCCTGCAACAAACTTTGATAGCAGCAACACACGAATCCTTACTGGAAAATCAGTCTTTACATTATGAATCGGGCGTCTGGATCATTTCAGTATGTGGATGGCGAAACAAGGTATGTTAGACTTTGTGTTATTACATATATTTAGGTTATAAATATTGTCCTGAGACAAAATGAGGCATACGCACTATTGAGTGCACTCTCTCACCTTGGGGTCTGTTTAAATTCCTGTGAAATTCAAACACACTGCTCCATCAAAGGGGTTATCCCAGCTCTGTTGGCTCAAAATTGTATCAAGAAAGGAGTCTTGGTGATGTTCCTATGAAAAGAAGAGAAGCATGAGTCAAAGTGAAATCTAAGCTTTCCAGTAGTTCTCTTAGAAGCGGTGGCTTTAGGAGTAAGCTTGATATTTGACCGTTGCTACAAGGCACAGGACTGTGCTGAAAAACACAAGAGCACTTCCTGATTTTACTCAGATCGCCATGAGTTACTCTAACTCCAAAGCTGCATCTCAGAAAGGAGGACGCAAATAGGAAAAGAAGAAAGCCCACAAAGTTTAGCTTCTCCAAATGGGGATTTCCATTTACAAGATATTTCAGTGAGACCTACCCACCATCAAGCCACTGCCACACGCCTGCACCACTCCAGGCGAGAAATAGCCCCCACTGCTGGAACACAAAAAATTTTCTTTCCAGTGATGTTCACAACAGTAGTTCCCAGCCTCTTCAAACCACAATACCACTTCAACACAGAGAGAAGCCTGGTCTAAATACACACTGCTTTGCACTTCAATTAAAAGCATAGACACAGGGTAAGGAAATGCAAGGAAATCAGCCCTGGCATGTTGCTAGGAGCTCCCAGCTGCCTTTTGGAGCCCAGAGCAAACTCCAAAGACATCAGTCCTGGCTAGGAACACCTGGATCTCTGATCTGAGCTCTGTGCTGCTTCTAATGAGTGGCCACCATTAAACAACATGGGATGGACCAAGCATCCATGGAAAAGCTCTGCAGAAAGCACAGTATGAGGAATTTGGAACAATTAGCAGAAAAAGGAAAGCACATCAAAAGCTGATGATCAAAAAAAATGCCAAATCTGGTGACTTGGGAGAAGAGACCAACACCTCTCTATAACTTCCTTTTAGGTAGTTGTAGACAGCAATGTATCTCACCTCCTTTTCTCCAGGATTAACAACCCTAGTTCCCTCAACTGCTCCTTATCAGACCTGTCCTCTAGGCCATTTACCAACCTTGTTACTCTTCTTTGGACCTGTTCCAGCCCCTCAATGTCCTTCTTACATTGACCCCAATACTCAAGATGAGATCTCATGGCTGCTGAGTACAGAGGGACGATCACTTTTCTAGTCCTGCTGGCCACAAGATTTCTGATACAGTCCAGGATGCTGTCAGCCTTCTTGGCCACACTGTTGGCTCATGTTCCATTACTGACAATCAGCATCCCTATATCCTGTTCCGTTGTTCAGCCACTCTTCCCCGAGCCTGTAGCATTGAGACCAAAGTGTAGGACCTGGTACTTGGCTGTGTTAAACCTCATACAACTGATTGTGAACCATCAGTCCAGCCTGTGCAGATCCCTCTTTCCTACCCTCAGGCACATTAACACACCTGACTAGTTTGTTGCCATCTGCAGACTTGCTGAGGGTGCACTCAATCCCCTCATCCAAATCATTGATAAACTGGCCTCATACTTCAGTGAGCCCTGCCAACTCACTAGCAAGAACCCTTCTCCTTTGAGACAGCTCAACTCTATCAGTCCTCAGCAGCACTGGCACCCTGTAAACCTTCATATGGTCAAAAATCCCAAAATTCAATCAATGACACCAGTCTCTGAGCCATGTGCTGATCCAGTAAGCATTTTGTTCTTTTCAGTGCTCCTCCCTGTCACTGAAGGGGTTGAGGAAAACACCACCTGTGCTCCCTATCCTTTAAGCAGTTGCCACAGTGCCCTGAAGTCCTTTTTGATTGATTTTGTACCTCTCCCCTCAACCTCATTGCTCCCTGCTTGTGTGACGAATAGTGGGTGATAATCAGAGGGTTGTATTAAATCAGGGAGCTCCTCTCTAATACCTCTAAGCCAAGCAGAGCTCCCTGTGGGATGGGTCAAATCAGCACATTCCCCTCAGAAGGGAATCACCTCTGACAACTACCCCTTTCTCTTTCTTGGTAGAGACCATCGCAATGCCTGGTGCTGACTGCCCTACCCTTGGCAGCTCCTTGTGGGTATCCTGACCTTTGTCCTCATCTGGTTGACCCTTAGGTTCCAGAACCCCAAATCTATTGTGTGGGGGCAGCTGGGGATGTGTAGGAGGCCATGAACAGAGTGTCCTGGGTTAGAATAAAGGTCTAGATTGGTTCTGGGTTGGTGCCTGCAATCCAAGCATACCAACCAGCTCTCACTGAGAATTAACAGGCAGTGAAGCAGCTTTGCTAAAAAGAAAGGAATTTATCAACCCCACCACCAGGAAAAAAAGGAAAATTCCCTAAAAAGGTTAACATAATTCAAAATAAGTAAAACAGAAACTGTGTAACAATGCCACTACACACAATGTGAGAGAAATGGGAGACAGCTAAACACACTTGGTTTTGACTTCAGATGAGAGCCCTGGAACAAAAGAGTGTACACTAACACTAACCAGAGCTGGAATTCACCCATCTCCTCCATCCACATTGTGATGCTTGTGGAGAAGTCCCTTTTCCTGTCCTTTTGCAGATGCCAGCTTCCCCTGTACATCTTGGACTTCCTTCTAACTTTTCTCATATTGGGAGTTCTTTGCAATATATGACTTGAGTTCGGCTACTGCTCTCACACTCTGCTTCAGACCACCTCCTGACCCAAGACAGCCCCTCCTCTGCTCACAACTTACCGAAACAGAACCAGTAGAGGCACTTGGAGCTTTAAGTGAAAGCAAGGAAACCCCTGGAGGAAGCAGCATCCCCAGGCCTTGCACAGCAGTGCTGTTCAATTTCATTTCTCTAGGCGTTCCTACTGGCTTTGTGATGGAAACTTTTTGACCCAAACAAAACTACCCAAAGCCCTTTTGACTCTAAGGAAAAAAGGTTTTTCCCTCCAGTAGGATGATTCTTCCTATTGAAATTAAACCACTTAAAATACAGAAGAAAACCATTGTCAAACAGGAGCTTGCAATACAAGCAAAACGTATGTTACACCTGTACTGACAAACTGGTAGGCGTCTACTTCAAATGATAGCAGTTATGATGACACAGGCTTTGTCTTGGAGCACGGCTGCAGAAGCATCAGCTCAGAGGAAGACTGCAACAGCACACCATCACCCCATTGGTAATACGGCCTCAAGCTACACATACAGAGGGTTAGGCTGGACATTAGGGAAACTTTTTGCACTGAAAGGGTAGTCAGGCATTGAAACAGCCTGCTCAGAGAAGCAGTTGAGCCACCATTCCTGGATGTATTTAAAGATTATTTAGATGCGACGCACAGAGATGTGGCCTAGAGATGAACTTGGTAGAGTTTCTTGTTGGACTTGAAGGTCTCAAGAGTCTTTCCCAATCTGAATGGTTCTATGATTCTGTAATCAAGCACCATCTTTGCTTTCAAAATGGGTCTCTAAGTTTTTAGTGATCCCACCTGGACAAGAATCCTTTGAACATCATAGCTCTTATCAACACCAAACAATCAAAGTTTTCAATTCAGCCATTAACCCAGCACTGCTGGTGTGCAGGGACACTTGCCCAAAATCAGTGTTGCCTTGGTCTACCTTGGCTTATTTTGCCTCAGCAAACTTGGGGCTTGTGAACTCACAGCTTGGAAGAGTTCAGTTTGGGTACCTGCAAAATGCCCAGGTTAAACCAGTAACAAATGCCTCCTACCCTATTTTCAGCAAACCAGCTGCAGCTCGTGAACTTTGTGCTCTACAACACTTGCAGCAATTTAACAAACAGCTTGTTTGGGAGCACTGAACTGGGTGAAGGTTCATGGACCAAAGACAATCCTGTGCTGTTTTGGTCCCATCATTTAGCCTCCTATAGAGTGTGATTTTAGAGAAAAGCCAGAATTCTTGACACATCCGTTTCTAGACAGAGGCTGTTCTAGACTTTAGAGAGTGTCTTCATTTGCAACCCAGATGTGTTCCTCACCATTTCTCAAGTTTGTCTTCCTCTGACAGCTTAAGATCCTGCCAAATATTCAGACCTTTCAGTTTGCTTAGCCTTCTTGTAGGCTTCCATTAAACGTGATCTTTTGCAATAAACATCCAGTGCCCTTGTCCTACTGGTCTTCTTCACCACACAGTAGACTAGAGCCCATCACTACTCACACCTGGTAGATTCTAACACTACATTTGCCTTTTTTCACAAAAACATCATACTGGTGGTTCATAGTCATCTTTTGTTTAGCCAGTGCACTGACATGTTTCTCCTTCTCAGTAATTTCGAGCTGATGAGGCTCCTGCTTAAGAACAAGTTTTTGTTATTAGTCACTGAGCAACCCCCTGCACACTCCACTGCTAACTTTCAGCTCATTTCTGTGATTTCTATTACTAAGGTCTCATCATTCTTGGTATGATATTCTGACCCTTCCCCATGCTGAAGTTCCTTCCTAACTTCTATCAAAAGCACATTTTGTTAACCACCAGCAACTTTTCAATTCAGAGAAATCAATTTAAATAGCAGAGAAGGTTGAGCACTAAAGATTTCTCACCTCCAGCCATTCCAGTAGCTTTGATTTTTGCATCTGCAGGGAGAGAGCATGCCTTGCTGGTGCTCTGGTTCTCAGATACCATGCACCCATGATAAAGGAGGGCCAACAGATACAGCACCACACAATCTCTTGGTTCAAGAGATCTTTAAGATCATCAAGTTCAGCCATTAACCCAGCACTGCTAGGTTACTGGTAAATCACACCCCTAAGCACCATCTACATGTCCTTTAAATACATTCCTTCCTGCTCAGCAAGTGCAGCCACTTCATCTAAAGGCACTGTAAACCACCTGCATACCCAAGTCCTGAGGGTTTCTCCGCAGGTTCTTCTCCAGTTTGACAAACAAAGCTTTCAATCATAGGAGGTTCCATACAAATATCAGAAGGATCTTCTTCACAGTGAGGGTAACAGAGCATTGGAACAGGCTGCCCAGGGGTGTTGTGGAGTCTCCTTCTCTGGAGACATTCAAGACCTGCCTGGATCTGTTTCTGTGTGACTTGGTCTGGATGGCCCTGCTGTGGCAGGGGGATTGGACTAGATGATCTATCGAGGTCCCTTCCAATCCCTAATGATTCTATTCTAATGAATCATCACGGTTGGAAAGGATCTCCAGGATTATCAGCCCTCATCCCAACACCTCCCTAACCCTTAGACCGTGGCCTCAAGTGCTCTATCTACTAATTTTTTTAAACACCTCCAGGTGACTCCACACCTGTTCCAGTGCCCAACCATCTTGAGGCCATTTCCCCCCAACCTATCATTAGTAATTTGAGAGA
>VZRI01009582.1:2432-35196 GCA_013397515.1 Upupa epops
TTAGATTGGATCTGAAGAAGAAATTCTTTGCAGAGACAGTGGTTGGGCACTGGCAGGGCCTTCCCAGGTAGATGGTGGAATCCTCGTGCCTGGAGGTGTTGAAGAACTGTGTAGCCGTGGTGCTTCATGCCCTGCTCGAGTGGCAACAGGGAGGGGGTCAGGTTGTGTTTGTCAGTCTCTCAGGGATTGAGGTTTTTAGTTGGATTGGGGATGGTTGGACTCTGGGAGGTCCTTTCCAACCAGGATTTTCTGTGATTCTGTGATTCTGCTTTATTTTTTAAAGACTCCTAAGAATTTGTAGTTGCCAAATAATAAAGCTAGAAGGTTTTCAGATTTCCTTCCAAAACCTGTAAGTCCAAGGATTCACTGGAGCTGTCCACCAGAGAAAGTTCTACATTTACAATGACAGTCCGGTATCTCTGGCTTGGGCAGTCACCTGCTTTGCACGACACTGAATTCGTATTATTCACGTCCCTTCATCTATCCAGGTCAAACAGCCCTGCTGAAGCCCAGGCATAGGACACAGACATAATAGTTTCCATTAAATAAATCATAAAAGCTACAAAGATAATTGAGCCACGTGAGATCAGTTGATCCTAAGTCCATGTCGATCAACTAGAGTTATGCTAGTTTTGTTGAAATTTGTGAGACCATTCCATTACTTCTCACTGAAATTAAATCAGATTGACTGAAAGAAGCCGCTTATGCCCTTTACTGTTCTTAGATTCTGGAATCAGCTTCAGAAGAGCAACCCCATGTACTTCAGCATAGGTAAATCTTTGTTGTATGTCATGACAACCCAGTACACATCTGAGCACAATTCAGATCTTGTGCCTACTCACTGGCTGGGCAGTGTGAGGAGCAGAAAATGACTTGAGCTGTTCAAGCACTGTTCAGCAGCAATACTTTTTTAGTGTTAGGGATGTAATTCTACCCTGTACTGGGTGCTGGTGGGGCCTCATCTTGGGTGCCAGGAGCAGTTTTGAGCCTCTCAATTCAAGAAAGAGATTGAGGTGCTGGAGCAGGTCCAGAGGAGCAACAAGGCTGGGGAAGGGACTGGAAGGAAAGTCTAATGAGGAGAGATTGAGGGAGCTGGGGGTGTTTAGCCTGGAGAAGAGGAGACTCAGGGGGGACGTTATCACTATCTACAACTCTCTGAAGGGAGGTTGTAGTCAGGTGGTGGTCAGCCTCTCCTCCCAGGTAACTAGCACCAGGATGAGAGGGCAGAGCCTGAAGCTGCCAGGGGAGGGTTTGGTTGGATATTAGGAAGCTCTTCCTCTCAGAAAGGGGATCAGACCTTGGAATGTACTGCCTGGGGCAGTGTTGGAGTTGCCATCCCTGGAGATGTTTAAGGACAGCCTGGCTGTGGCCCTTAGTGCCCTGGTCTGGCTGCTGTGGTGATGTCAGGTCCTGGGTTGGACTGGAGGAGCTCAGAGGGCTTTTCCAGAGTCAATAATTCTGTGATTCTGTGATCCAAGACCTGTTTGCATTTCAGAGCAGCAACATTATGTTCTTTTGATAACTCCTACTTTTTATTCGATTTGGGGATTAAAATGATCATTCTATCTGTATTTAGCTCTTCAGAGGTGGATTTGGTGGCAACACAGGAATTGAATTTGACTAAGTGCAGAAAAGGTGACATTTCAGCTACACTTCCCGTTATAAAACAGGTTACAAAACCAGAACTACTGTGTGCTTGAGCTTTTGCTTTACAAACGCCTCTGCAAGTGAGCACATTTCGTTCAAAATTAAGATTGATAATTTTATCAGGCTACTCACTATGCAAAATACTGTTCCATTAAATTCAATAGGAAAGGTGAGAGGGACGACTTCTGCTTTGGTTTTGTTATCATTTCGAAATAAACTATGTTGAAACTGAAGTAATTTAGCTGACTTATCCAGTTATTAACACATTTCTGCGTTAAATCAAATCAACATGGAACAGAAGACTTTATTATCTGGCTTCACTGTGCTGTTCCTTACACAGTTACTAGTAGAAGTAGTTTCAGAACTCTAAATCACAGAAACACACAGAATCACAGAACATTAGGGGTTGGAAGGGACCTCAAAAGATCATCTAGTCCAACCCCCCCGCCAGAGCAGGATAAACCTACAGGACCCGGTATTCCTAGGCAGTCTCCCATCCAAGCACAACCATGGTTGGTTTTCTTTCTCACACTGTCCATTCACACTTTCAAAGACACCTATATATTATAGAAGAAGCTCATATTGTCAATCCATCTGACAGATGAAAGCAGCCAGCCCATCAATGTGCGAAGAACAGATTGTATTTCAGCTGAAACTGGAACGTGATGATCTCTGTTTTAACGGCATTCACTTGCTTCCGCTTTTAAACCTCTCCATTTTCCATAATAATTTTTTTAATATGCAAAGGATTCTGTTTGGGTTTCAGATATAAATTGAGCCCCTAAGTATTTCTATTTAAGGCAGACCATGTTGCTGTTTGCAGTAAACCTGTCCCTTTCAGGAGCTCTACAGGCTTATAAATTCCCTGGCTTATTCTCAGCAACTCATTTTAGGGTCTCTCCTAATGTTACAGAAACTACTAGAAATCCCATTAAGGGGTAATAGACGGCACCAGGGTCTCAGTAACAATGGCAAAAATATAAACCAACACGTCTCCTTCAAATCCTCTGTTTCTGTAACTATAACAAGTTGGCGCTTAGGTAGGAACCGAGGGAAAACTAAACTATCTGCTTGGTCTTTACAATTAAGGAAGTGTGGGAGGTTATTTTGTACAATGAAACTGAAGAGGTAACGAGAGGGGAGCAGGAACAGCTGACTATATTAATGGAGTTAGAGAAAGAGGTGACTGAATCAGAGACACTTGTATTTTTTGAAGCTCTGCCCATCAGTCAGAAGCAACTAGACCTGAGATTATGATCTCTCTCTTACCAAGACTTTCAGCCAAGGAAAGTAGGAGCACTTGGGCTAAAAAAATTTGCTTGATCCAATCTTTAATGAATGAAAAGGAAGCAGAGGGACAGTAAAAATCACAAGCATTACTGTGTGCTCAAACATTATTGTATAATATGACCTGGACAGGCTTGAGAACTGGCCCAGTGCAAACTGCAGGAGGTTCAAGTCCAAGTGCAAGGTCCTGCACCTGGGTCAGGACAATCCAAGACACAAATACGGACTGGGTATAGAGTGGCATGAGAGTAGCCCTGAAAAGAAGGACTTGGGGGTGTTAATTGACAAAATGCTCAAAGTGAGCCAACAATGTGTTCAGGCAGCCC
Source organism: Upupa epops (assembly GCA_013397515.1). NCBI lineage: Eukaryota > Metazoa > Chordata > Aves > Bucerotiformes > Upupidae > Upupa > Upupa epops. The sequence goes on from VZRI01009582.1 coordinate 5,693, forward strand.
AGAAGATTGACCGCATCCTGGGCTGCAACAAGAGAAGTGTGGTTGGCAGATCAAGTGTGGCCAGAACATCAAGAGGTGATTCTTCCCCTCTGCTCTGTCCTTGTGAGTACTGCATCCAGTTCTAGGTCTCCACCATAAGAGTGATCTGTTAGAAGAAGTCCAGGGGAGGGCTATGAGGATGATCCAGGGGCTAGAGCACCTCTGCTACGAGGACAGGCTGAGGGAGCTGGGATTGTCCAGTCTAGGGAAGAGAAGGCTTCGGGGTGACCTTATAGTGGCCTTGCAATATTGCAAGGGAAACTACAGGAAGGGTGGAGAGGGACTTTTCACAGGAGTGTCCAGTGATAGGACAAGGGAAACAGCTTTAAACTGTAGGAGAACAGGTTTAGATGGGAGCTTGGGCAGAAAGTCTTCAGTATGAGGGTGGCAAGACTCTGGAATAGGTTACCCAGAGAAGTTGCGGCTGCCCCCTCTCTGGCAATGTTCAAGGCCAGGTTGGATGAGGCTTTGAGCCACCTGCTCCTGACAGGGAGGTTGGATTAGATGATCTCTCAGGTGCCTTCCAACCTAAGCCATTCTATGAGACACTTCTCTGGCTGAGGTTATCCTTTGGGAGACAGTCGTGTTGCTCCTTTGACTAAAGCCACCTCCATAAGCTCACTCCTGTACAACGTTAACCCATTTACTTAAATTCACTTGAACACGAACAGTATTCAGTTGCTGCCTCCCTCGTATGTTGTATTGTCTTCCCCACATTATTAAATGGCTCCTGAGTCTAAGATTCCTGTAAAGCAATTATTGTGTCTGTAGTTCTAGGGGGGAAAAATTGGAATAGCAGTCAAAATTTTATCGCTGCAGTTGAAAAATATCTCATAAAATATGCAGCAGCATCTATTTCACTTTCAATATTTAGATGGCTTCTGAACGGACTTACTAAATCTTTAAAAGACTTGTGAGATAGTGACTTCAGCTGCACTAGCTTACAGGAATGCATGTGGTCATTCACATTCCAGCATCAATTTGCCTTCCAGTGTCTGCCAGGGCACATAATCTCTTTGAAATGCTTTCTCTCCATCCCTGATGCAGAGGTGACACACAGATTAAAGAAAAACAGAGGAGAGAAGTTCTTGGGTAGAGCTTTGGGATTTTTCTCTGACTGTTCCTTCCTTGTTAAGGTGGAGATTTGCTTCATTCTTGCTGAAATCTCTGGAGACAAAAGCCATCCACTCCTTTTTCTGTAAGGAATTCAGGGAATGAACTGTGAGCTCCACAGCTCCACACGTAATAGATATTTAACCTCAAACACACAAAAAACTCACAGACTGAGACAGAGCAGGCTGTGGCACTCCTGTTTGATTAATGCACAGATCACAGGATGTCCAAAGTAGCTTGTTGCCTTCAACAAGGACTGAAGGGAACATGTTGCCTTGGTGAAGCCCATGGCAGTGGACTTACATACATATTGACATGTTAACTGGCGCTTTCCTGAAGATAACTCTTGAAGCACCTTCATACTCTCCCGTTTTGAGCCTTGTGGTGGCTCCACTCTTGTTCCTGTTCCACAGCTTCCATTTGGAGGTGTTCGTAGTGCTGCACAGAACAGGCTCTCCACCACACGCTGTACCACCCAGCCAAAGCATTTCTCATTATTTAGATTATCCTGGATCTGGTGCTTGTTTACTTGATTGTCCTAAATGTTTTCTGTGTCTCCCAGCTTGCTGGAATTTTAAAAAATGCTGTTAAAACGGAAATACCCACAAAACAACATGACATTTCACTTATCAGGTATTCAGTTTTCTCCGGTAGCGCAGTAATTCTTTTGAGGATTATTCTGTGTTAGCGCATTTCAACTGACCCCCATCAGAGCTCGCAGCTGTCGGTCAGTGTGGAAAGTTCCCAAAATGCCACACTTTCTTATGTGACTTTTGGGCACATAATGTAAAGAAGGAAGTATTTTGAGTTGGCATGAAAGAAAGTTACAGAATTATCACTGCAACAAGCATTTTTCAGCTTGTTCATAGATTGTAGGAGACTTTTCCTTTCCCATTCATTATTTTTCCCTGGGAAACAGCCTTCCAAAGGAAACACAAATCAGCTACTTTCCAAACGCTCACTATTGTTTTTTGTTGTGGTACATATTACAATAACAATTGGTGTTGCAACTACGAAGTTATTGATAGCTGTAGCAGTAACAACAGCCATAATAAGGACTGAACTCCCCACGTTCTTTCTGCTGCCCCATTATGTGAAAACCCTTTGTACTTTTGCCAACACTGTGAAGATTCCCTTCGCACTGGGAATACTCAGGTTACGCAGCCTGTGAGCAGGTTGCATTTCTCCTCTCCAAGTTTTCATGTACAATGAATCTACAAAGATACTTGATGACAAGACAGTTAAAGCAGCTTGAGACACAGATGTAGTTAGTCGTGTAGGTTTCTTTTGTGTTGCATCATGTCAGCATGAGCTCAGAAGCCCTTAGAGCATTTCTTTTTTCTTTATGTGGAACGCCTGAGGATACTGAGGATACCATTATCTACAACTCCCTGAAGGGAAGTTGTGGACAGGTGGGAGTTGAGCTCTGCTCCCACGAAACTAGCGCCAAGACAAGAGGGCAGGGCCTGAAGCTGCAGCAGGGGAGGGTTAGGTTGGATGTTAGGAAGCCCTTCCTCATGGAAAGGGTGATCAGAGCCCGAACTGGACTGCGCAGGGCAGTGGTAGAGTCTCCATCCCTAGAGGTGTTTAAGGACAGACTTGATGTGGCACCTTGTGCCATAGTCTAGGTGACTGTGGTGATGTTAGGTCATGGGCTGTGCTGGATGAGCTTAGAAAGCTTTTCCAGCCTCAATAATTCTGTGATTCTGTTTGTTGTGTTCACACTGCTCTAGAGGTTTGATGACGAAGGAAAGGTGAAGCGTTGGAGAATGTTTACAACACGTAAAACTAAAACTCTACCCTTTTCAGCAAAGAAAGTTAATGAATTTAAAAATTACCTTATAAAACCCACACATGAAGAATTTCAAAGTCCCTCCCATTTTGCAGGGTTCCAAAACAAATTCTTGTTCTGAAGATGTATATATTAATTCTATTTCAACTTCTTATCAGGATCGTAGTTACTGGGGGAAAGAAATTCCAGTGTTCAGTGCAAAATTGATAGGAAGCTTTAAATTGGGATGGTATCCTTGAAAATGACTGCCGTGATTTGTTAAAAAGATCTCCAATATTTCAATGGCAGAAGTTTTGCTTGTACTGAAATTTCATTTGAAATCAAAATTCTTCTTTTGTGGTCGTAGTTGTGATGATTCCGTTTGTGTACAGTGCAGAGTCATTTCAAAAGAGGAAAAGATCTTGCACTGAAGTCCTGCTCCAAGCTCAGCAGGAGAGAGGCTCCCTCCTGTGGAATGTGAGCTCTTCCTAACTTTTCACTTGTACATTAAAAATTCCTTACAGAAGTCAGCAATTCCTTAAAATTAAAGTTAAAAATTCATTTCATTTTTGAGATAATCAAGACACTAGAACACCAAGACAAAAAGCTGTTATCAAATTGTTTGAGATTGAAAATCTCAGCATTAGACTCTCAGGGAAATCTCACCAAAATCCCTTGCTGGATTTATTTCCATAGAGCTGCATCTTTCTCCCTTTATTTGAAAAGATTGGTCTGGAAACCTTGCTAAAGGATGCTGCTTTCAGATTTTCTAAGGTCAACAAGACTTGAAGAAACTCATGAAATACAGAGCCATGCAGGAAACGCAGTTCAGAATATTGTTGAGAGAATGCCAATAAAGGAATTGAATTTTAAAACAATTCTGCATTTGTAACCTCATTTTGCTCTTGGGTCCTTTTTAATCGATGTATAATGCAATATCACTACTACAGATCCAGTGCTTCACTTCTTTTTGTGTCCCACATTATTAACGGACCTGTTGTATTAGGTGCATGCGCTTAATACAACACGGACCTAGTGTGTTCTGCTCATGTAAGATACTAAAAAAATTCAATCAAGGAGAAAAATTTGGCTGAGTTCTTGATCGGTCCCTTTAGAAGGTTTTATGTTGTATTGCAACATTACCTAGAGAGTGAAACACACACAAAAAGCCCCAAACAACGTGGTGCATCCCCTGTATTATTTCAAGATTTAACAACTCATTCCAGCTTCCATGAGCAGATTGCTGAGCAGTTTATCCTAGATGTGTAAGATGTATCACAAAGAGGGTACACAAAACACGCCTTTAGTTTCAGCATGCATATCCGTTAGCCATGGGCATTTCTGTTACAGAAATCTCTAAAGAAGGGCAGAAATTTGAAATAAATACACTATTCTGGATCAAACGTTTCAAGCTGATTATTTGCTTTCATTCTCAGCCCAGCTGCTGTTTCTGAACAGGTTACTCCTATTAGGATGCTATTGCTTTATAAAGCAAATACTCCCTGGATGAAAAAGAAAAGGCTCTGTTTCCATTCTCCATGGGTAGTTCCACTAATGGCACCACTGGTGCACAGGAGACACCGTTGTGTCTTGTGGTTTTAAAAACACAACTGCATCCATGATGATTAAGGGACTGAGGCACCTGCCTTATGAGGAGAGATTGAGAGTCCTGGGGCTTTTCAGCTTGAAGAGGGGAAGACTATGCGGGGGATTTAATTGCGGTCCATAAATATATGAGGGCTGTCTTTTCATTGGCACCCTGTGACAGGACAAGGGGCAATGGGTGGAAGCTGGAGCACAGGAAGTTCCACCTCAGCATGAGGAAGGCTACTGTAAGGGTCGCAGAGCACTGGAAGGGGCTGACCAGGGAGATTGTGGCATCTACTTATCTGCAGACTTTCCAGACCTATCTGGATGCATTCTGGTGTGACCTGCCCTACATTCTGTGGTCCTGCTCAAGCAGGCAGGTTAGACTTGTTGAGTCCTGATGGTCCCTTCCTTAATCATCTGTGTATCCACTTGGACATCAGTCTTTTATTGCAGTTGAGGCTGATGTGTACATTAGCAGATTGTTTTACTGTTCCTCAGACCGTTTAATTTCTTTAGAGCTTTTGATTTCTATACATCATCTCTGATGAAAAATTATATTTTATAGATATAAAAACACCTGTTTTTATTTTTCAGATGAAGTCTTGAACCTTTATTCATGTAGGCATACCAAAGCATATATTTAAACAGTTAACATTTTAAATTAAATATGTATTATGCATTTGTAAATTGACTTCAGCAAACTGTGGCAGTAGTATAACAGACCCATTTCCTTACAGGAAAGATACCAAACTCATGGCTGCTGATTTCAATACATATTTACTCTGTTCAAATAGCTAATGTCTTGTTTCTCAGATGGGCAGGTATTTCTGCACGTGCCCAACATAAAGCAATGGCACACTTGTGTGGTGATAAATTATTATTCTAACACTGTTCAGAGAAAGGGCAGTAAGACAAGCTAAGTGTATATTTAATATGCAGCTAGGTCCTCAGCTTAAGCTCCACCTTGACATAGTAAAGTGGCAAATTATCTCGCTCTTGATCAAATGGCTTTTGAAGACTCAGTAATTACATGCAACATAAGTAATTTCATTTTAGAAACTATACAAAAAGGAAGATGAACATCCACATATTAACATCTAATACTGCAAAATCAGATGCAGCCATAAAATTAGAGCTGAAGAAACTAAGCTTCTCAGTACAGCAGGCAAGCTTAATTGCTCCTCTTGCAATTAATTTTAATTAGATGAGAAGAAAATAGGTAGAACAAATTAGAAAACAAATCTTAATAAACATAATGAAGGATGTCATTGCATCAAAATCACCCGGTAATGCTTTCTTTTGTGCTATTAGGTGCTTACAATCATCTATTTGCTCTTAAAATATGTCTATTTAATTGACTTCCTGCAGGAATAAGAGTGGTTGTGATATATAGATTCTCTAACCAACATAAAGTTCTCCATTATACTCATAACATGCACTCGGCCACACCTTGGATAGGTGGGTCAGAGATTAAATTGCAGGCAAATGATGTCTTGAGATTAAATATTATTATTATTTCAATTAGATTTTGGAATTTAGGATTTTGGCATGCAGATTCCTGGACTCACAGCTTAAGATCATTCGGAAGAGACCACAGAGATCATCTTGTTCTCGATCATCACTGAGCTACCACAGGTGACAAAAAGCAGCAGCATGGTCTATCAGACCAATGGCTCAGTGAAGACCAATAAAATCTGTGCTGCCACATTTCCCCACTTACAGAGAGTGGGTAGGAAGGATTTTACTGCCTTTGGGGCTGGACCGTGGGAGCTGCTCTTTGTCAGCGTGTCTTGTCTTCCAGACCCTCATCTGTGCTCAAGGCAGAGTAGGTGCCACATTGCTGTTGACAAAGGACACAAAATCAAAATCCTTCATAGCAACCTGTGACCACTCAACCTGTGCAAGTTACGGATGCCCCGCTCTCAATGTTCCCAGCTGGAGGAGTATAGTGTGAGAGTTGATCTCTCTCACACTAGAGTGTGATCCTTTCTCCCTCACTTTATAGGAGTCTGCATCTTCTCAATGGAGTAGATGGTTACTTATCATAGAGTCACTGAATGGTTTGGGTTGGAAGGCACTGCAAAGATGATTTAGTTCCAACCCCATGCCATGGGTAAGGACACTTCCCACTAGAACAGGCTGCTCAAGGTCTCATCCAATGTGTCCTTGAATACTTTCAGGAAGGGGGCATCCACAATGGCCCTGGGTAACCTGTTCCATTATCTCACAATGCTCACTGTAAAGAATTTCTTCCTCTACCCTCTTCTAGCTTAAATCCATTTTACCTTGTCCTATCCCTACAGACTCTTGTAAAAAAGCCTTCCCCAGCTTTCTTATAGGCCTCCTTGTGCTCTGATAGTAGACCATTCAGGAAAAATAATATCTGTAGTGAAACGAAGCAGCTCAGAATATGCCGAAGAACATACGCATACTGACCCGCCTAAGTCAAAGAAAGGCTTGGTAAAGTGAAAAGGAAACTGTCTGTCTGGACTGCACTGTATTTGCTTCCAAAAGAAGCTAGGCCAGCTTGCAAATTGTACTTCTGAACCCCAAGGAGACTTGTTCAGTCCTGATTTTCTCAGTCACGTGAGGATACATTTCCTGGTAACAGCTCATACTTTGAGGCAACATGAAGCTGAATTTATTTTATCACTGGAATTTTGTACTTTGAATTTTTTCTAATTACTGATGACAGTGACACAAGCAGATGATTTTTAGATTAGGAGCCCTGCTCTATTGCCAAAATGGTGTGGCAAGCAGAACTGAAGTGTAAGATAGTCCACACTACAATTTTATCATCTGCCTTAACCAAGGTTCAGAGGATTTAGGTTCCAAAGCAAGGGGTGTAAATAAAGCTGTTATGGTCCACTGCATTTTTGGTCTCTATTGAGGCTGAGAATAAAGGTCACTTACAATGATTTGTGAAAATTACCCTGGCTGATTAAAAATTGTCCTCATGGCCTCATCTTATCTCATGCAGCCAGCCTAATGCAGCACAGCAATAAATTCCAGTCCCTGAGAGGCCAGCACTGGGATTTGAACTGACATTATAAATACCTTAAATTGCCAGCCCTAGACAGTTTTGCTATCCCCCTTCCCTTGCCTCATGAAAGTCAACATTGTGAACAAACACATCTCCCACTCCTGGGTCAGTGTCTATAAGAAAAGCATGTGGAAGGCCTTTCTTTTAGACTTAGCCATCCCCCTGTTTTACTCCAGCTATAAGATGAATCTTCTGTAGTGTCCTTTCAGGGAAGCCTATGGTAAAATGGTCACAACTGACTATTGAACCTCAGTAACATGGGTATCGCCCTTCCTAACAGGGTTTGCTCTTTGTTCACTATAGCCTTGCACAGCACATGGCAATATTTAACTGATCTCAGACCTTTCATGGTAAATAAGAGTGAAGGAGTTGTAGAGGGATCACGACCCAATTACCATCTACCACTTCTTCCAGAGCAGGTTTTGTGGCATGTTCACTATGCACAACAATGTGGAGTTGAATATGGATCTAATATCCAACCTCAATCTCCCCTCTTCAAGGCTGGAAGCCTGTCCCCTTGTTCTCTTGCTATGCACCTTGTCCAAAGCCCTCCCCCAACTCTCTTGTAACCCCCTTTAGACACTGAAATGCTGCTAGAAGGTCACCTGGGAGCCTCCTCTTCTCCAGGCTGTTTTCCTTTGCTTAAATGTAGCTTAGCTTTTTTTTTATGTGACATACATTAAATTATATTTCAATATAAGTACTTACAACGTCAACGACACCAGTTATCCACCTGGCAGTCTTAACATCAACTCCTTAGCCCACAGGCTCCTTCCTCATGGGCTCCTTCTGATGTTAATTTTGTCTGCATTTGTTACAGGTCCATTGCCAAGCACAACAGTGCCCATGTAAACCAAATGAGTTACAACTAATTAAGGCTTTTATTTGCCTGATTTTGGATTGCATGCTCCACTTTTTACTTCACAATGACAAAGTTAATTATATAAATCTGAACAGAATTAAAAATCATAACTAGGCAACATATGACTTGGTACTAGTTTACACATCCCACATAATAGCAAAATGCCTTTTTATTTGTCAACTGCAGGGAAATTAGTGTGTCTGTGACTGCCAGATGATAGTTTAATAATCTTAGAGCAGAAGATTCAATTGGTGTTGACATCAGCCTCATACTAAAGGTAACCTTGCTTTTTCAACATAAATTTTCTGTGTAGCTTCAAAGCATCTAAAACAAGGGAGTGCATCAGAAATAATACAAAAACAATACAAAAACGGCTTCAGAAAAACCTAATTTAGACTAGGAAATGAGATTTACAGTTAATTCCACTTAAATAATTATACAGTAAGAACTTGGGTTTGTACAATATCTGGTTTTCTGCCTTCTCAAGTTTCTTCATGCTCATCACTTGGGTATGTGACTTAGCACTGGGACCAAAAGCATTCCTTGCTTTGTGAGCATAAAAGCCTTGGATGAGCATGCACCACTGCTTATATTCAATGCAGCTGGTAAAAAGAAAAAGAACACAGTGGGTTGTAGTAGTCCCTTCATGTTTTAGTCAATTGCCTCTGAAGAACCATCTATTTATGCCTTTATGTGCAAAATTAATTGGAAAGAGAGGCAATGTATGTCTCTCACTGTCTTTAAAAAACGCAGGATTCAGCTATATCAAAATATAGCTGAAGACTGGAAGGAAAGTGTGATGAAGCTCCCCGGTGAGGGAGCTGGGGGTGTTCAGCCTGGAGGGGACCTTCTCCATGTCTACAGCTCACTGAAGGGAAGTGATAGACAGGTGGAGATCGGGCTCTTCTTCCAGGCAACCAGTGCCAAAACGAGAGGGCAGGGACTGAAGCTGCCAGAGGAGGGTTAGGTTGGATGTTAGGAAGCCCTTCCTCACAGAAAGAGTGATCAGAGATTGGAATGGACTGCCCAGGGCAGTGGTGGAGTCCCCATCCATGGAGGTGTTTAAGGACAGACTGGATGTGGTACGTAGTGCCCTGGGCTGCCTGATGTGCTGGTGTTAGGTCCTGGGTTGGGCTGGATGAGCTCAGAGGGCTTTTCGAGCCTCAATAATTCTGTGATTCTGTAAAAAGATAGGGCATTTTGTTGTACAAATGAGCAGGCAATTGTTCGTTTTATCAAAAGAAAGTCCTAAGAAGCCAATAGTTAAAGCTCTATGAATCTTCAGAAACAAAATATAGTTTCTCTATTGCTAAGCAACTAAAGCATCCCACCTTTCCTCTGTATTTGCAAAAAAATAGTAACGCTCCTCAGACCCTCCTGATGTTGCTCTGGGCTGCACCACTGAAAAATCAGGTAGAGCAAGCATCAGACAGAAGATAGTCTAAAGCACCATAAATCAGAGCATGCAAGTAAAGCTGGAGAGAAGTGTTTTTTCAGCTAATATTGCTATGCAGTCAAAACAGAACCATGTAGACTATAAAATCGAAAGAGCTGTTTTTAAAATGCTGCTAGCATACATTAAGACATGAAATAATTAATAAAATTACTTCTTTTTATCACTGACTGGTCCAGTGAGCGCTACAGACACTATTGAGATGTTTATGCACACAGTTTTGAAATAGCTTCTTTAAGATTTCACACACATAGGAACACAGAATCTTGTCTGCATTTTATATTGGGTCCAAAAAGTGTTGTGCAGTCATCACGAAATACAACCTATCCATTACTATCCATGAAAGGAAGCCAGTTCTCTTGAGTTTGACTTTCCAGCTGACAGCCAAGACAGGTACTAATAAGAGCCTCTTGGGTACTTGGTTACCACCAGGTGATACGGAAAATACAGACAGAACACTCATACTCAATATGCTTTTGGCAAAGCTACTTTAATTCTTCAGTTCTCATTATTTCACAGTGTAGGGGTTTTTCCTTCTTTCCAGTTCCAGGAATAAACAATACACTTCACTTCCTAAAGAAGCTGAAGTTTATTGCTGACATTGGACAATCCTTCATTTTAGTAACTCTGAAAATTCAGCTTATTGTAGTCAGGTTCATATAAGGGCCCTTCAGTCACGTGTGCTGACTATAATCTAATATTCTAGTCATATCAGCAGCATTTACACAACACATGAATCATCCTGCAGTGTTTTGAATAGTCATGCTTTGCCCTATACTGTTTCTCCTTCCATTGTTTCCTCTCTTGCCTCTTACAGCTGAAAAATCCTCCACCTTCAATCATTTTGCTCAGCCCTTCCCATTGCAAATCTTCCTTTATTTATTACCAGATTAGTGTTGTCCAGGCTAGGACCATGTCATAGTTCTGACATTTTCTTCACTCAAAACCCTTGAACTTACACCCTTGTTCTTTTCCTGTAGCCCTTTACATTCAAGCTGTACCCTCTGATTTACAGTCTGTCAATGATTTCAGAACTTCTATGCCAGCTACCAATTGCCAAGGCAAAGTACCTTTCGATGATGTTAACTAGATAATTAGATGCAGTGATTTCAGGTCCTCTTTACTCTGAGAGAAATGTCTCAAGAAAGGGGAAGAGTAAAAATCTGGTGAGCACTGTCTCTGGTCTTAAAGCTGCATGAATTTTTGTCTTATTTCAGCAATTAGTCCACACTAACAAAGTCAGAAAAAACAAAAACCAGAACCAGACAGGTGTTCACAGAGCTGCGTCTCCTTCCCCTCCTCTCCCTTTGCCTTTTCACATGGACTGCCTCTCCCTTTTGGCTGAACCATCTAGGCTGCTCTCAATGTTTTCCAGTCAGCACGACTAGTCCCCTATTGCTTCTTTTCCTTCAGCAGGTAGTATATGCACAGCTAATAAATGCTAGCACATGTGCCCAACCAACTATTCCTCACAGTCTTAGTTGCTCTGCTGCTCCCTTTAGAGGTTCATATCCCCATCAGTCTTCCTCTTACAAAGCAAACACACCAGCAAACACACATCTCAGCCTTTTAGTTTAACACAGGCCCACAAAGATGGGAGAGTCACACACAGACTATGTGTGACCCACACTGTACACACAGAGCAGAGAATTAAATGCTTGACAGCCTGCACGAACTTTCTTTCCTACGCTGCTTTTCATGGAATCATAGAATGATTCTGGGAAGTTCAGGAGAAGACCATCTTCTTGTAAACTTGGCATAGACTAGGGAGGCATAAGGGCTGATAAAAGCTTGCTAGTCAACAACTCCCAGGGAAGAACTCCCATTTTATAAGGACCCAAAAGAATGGTGAAAATGACATAGGCACTGTACGGCAGCAGCAGCAAAACAAATAGCGTCAGACTGGATAGTCCTGACAAGAACTGTGTAACACTACCAGCAAGGATTTAAAATACCTATTCAATGTTTTAACTCACGCATAAATGGCTTAAATGTGCTTGATGACAACTCAATAGGCTATATTTTCATCTTTACTTCAGTAATTCCTTAACCTAAACTGGTTTAAAGAAAGAGTGAAGGCTGAGCAGCCCCCACCCCACGCCACCTTGCTATCAATTTAGCCTGTCTCCAGCACTGTAACACAAGCAGTCATTGCTAATTATGTTGTTGCTAATTTCTGTTCATTCTTACGTCTTCTTTACTATCTAGTGTTTCAACAAAGAGGAACCTACTTGAAGATCAATTTTAAAGATCTATTCAATTATTTGAACTGGGCTTTTCCATATTTCCCACCAATATTACAAGCAAGATGGTACCTTTTAGTCTTAAAGGCACCAATGACTTAGCTCAATGTTAGCTTGCCTTCAGCAGAGTATGGGCTAATTTCTGGGACCTGAAGCATCTCCGATACATAGACAACAAAACAACATTTTTCTCTGTAAAAGCAATCTACCTTTGGAAGAGATTTTTAACCATTCAGTATTACTTCATCTCAGATGCATCTCATGGACACTAAATTTAAATCTAAAAAGCTCTCCTGATGGTCACAGGTAAAGCTAACATCTCTCAATCCAGCATTTTGTTTGACATCCAAGAGATGTCTTTATTTCAGCCATGACTTAGCACTTATCTATGTTCAGTAGAAATCAGGCACCAACCTTGAAGTGGCCCATAGGTTGCACTACCCAGTCATTATTTAATAGCCCTTGTGTTTTATCTTGTTTCTCCTGAAGTGTGGTGTTTATGCAAAAATACCTTTCTAGAGCTATAAATGCCTGAATGGCTTATAATATCCCTAGGTATAAAACGTCTTTTCTTATTTCCATATCATACTGAAAGAATACTGCAATCTCTATGTTCTTCAGGCCTAGCATAGATCACTGTAGCATAGATCAATAAGAACACCTCCTTTTGGAAGTTATGTCTGTACCACTTTGTTCTCAGAATCACAAAATCACAGGACCTCTGAGCTTGTCCACCCCATTCCATGGCCTGACATCACCCCATCAGCCAGACCAGGGCACTAAGGGCCACAACCAGGCTGTTCTTCAACATCTCCAGGGATGGGGATTCCAGCACTGCCCTAGGCAGTTCATTCCAGGGTCTAAGCACCCTTTCCATGAAGAAGAGCTTCCTAACATCCAACCTAACCCTGCTCTGGTGCAGCTTCAGTCCCTGCCCTCTTGTCCTGGCACTGGTTGCCTGGGAGAAGAGCTCTACCTTCTCGTGTCTACGACTTCTCTTCAGGTAGTTATAAAGAGGGACAATATACCCCCCCAAGTCTCCTCCAGGCTAAACACCCCTAGCTCCCTCAGTCTCTCCTTATTAGACTTTCCCTCCTGTACCTTCTCCAGCCTCATTGCTCCTCTGGATCNCTCATTGCTCCTCTGGACCTGCTGCAGCCCCTCAATCTCTGTCTTGAAGCAAAAGGCCCCAGGACTCAAGGGGAGTCCTCACCAGAGCACAGTACAGGGGGAGAATGAGGTTCCTAGTCCTGCTGGCCACACTATTGCTGATCCAAGCCAGGATGTCGTTGGGCTTTTGTGCCACCTGGACACCCTGCTGGCTCCTGTTCAGCAGGTTGTCAACCAGCCTTTCTTAGCAGGAAAGACCCTACAATGGAGCCTTCTCTCTATGGACAATATAATTGCTCAGGTTACTCAGAATCGCTCAAGTTGGAAAAGACCTTCAAGATCATCGAGTCCATATGGTGAATAGGAAGCACACAAATTCATTGGCATTTACTAATCCCCATTTCAATTTGTAGAGTGATACGTTCGACCCACCTTCCATTATTTCTCATATGTAAAGTAACTTCCTCACAATCTTTAGTGGCCAACCAAGATTTGTGGCTTTTGTAGCCCATTTGTCATGCTAAAACAGCATAGAAATAAAACTTAGAAAATGGAGTATCGAACTTTATGAGGCATTTAAAGATATCCTGACACATTCCTACTTTCAGAAATTTATCTTACATTTCCAGATTTATGTTTATTACAAGAGTTCAGTATTTTTAGAGTCTCATTGCTATGCTCGCTGTAATATGTAACTCGCCTTTATTTTCAACCTTTTATTTTTTCCATTACAGAGGCACCAACAATACAGATGCACAATTCAAAGCTCAATAAAGTTTTAAGCAGGCTGACACAACCCCAAGTTAAAATATTGGTTTGCTATTACTATAGAGCAAGTGAAAGCTGGATTTAGAATAAAATCTAACACCTCTTCCTATCTTTTTTATTATTATTATTCTTTCTTCCTTTGCTATTTTCTTTCCTCTTGATGAGAACAGAAAATGTCAGTCTATTCCCATCTAGATGCCAGAAGGAGATGTCACCTTACTCAAGACAATCATAGCTCCTTAGCCATAGTTGCCTTTTGTCCTGTCATTGGGTGACACTGAGCAGAGACTGGCTCCTTCCTTCTTCCTGAAGCCCACCTTTCCATATTGATCAACATTAATGGGGTCACCCCTCAGTCTCCTTTTTTCTACGCTCAAGAAACCCAGCTCTCTCAGCCTTTCCTCATCAGGGAGATGCTCCACTCTCTTCATCACCTTTGTGGCTCTGTGCTGGACTCTCTCAAGCAGTTCTATGCCCTTGTGGATCTGAGGGGCCCAGAACTGGACACACTATTCCAGATGTGGCGTAGAAGACAGCCAGCTGATTTGACTTTGTGTAAGAAGCTGACTTGCTTCTCAGCTAGAGAGGACATGAAAGTAAAACTGCCCCATTCTAGAATATATGGAACAGCAAAATCCCTTGAACCCTGACCAACACTGATAGTGCCAATGATATTGCCTTTTTTCCACCACCTTTTCTGAGGACAACCTCAACAGCTCCTGTCTTTAGTTTTCAGGGGTCATCATCTGAGATGGCCCTAAATCAGCTGTTTTCATGTGGATTCCAACCACTATCTTGAAAGCTATTCTTTGTGCTTACCTTTGCTCTTTTGTTCTGGTAGTCCTGTAACACCTCCTGCATTTACTTCAGCTGGACTTGAGACATAATGAAATATACTCAGCTCAACAAAGCCATCTATCAAAGTTATTTCTGTTGACTGGCCTTTTGGTGACAACTTTTAACCCTCAGCCGTTCTTGTCTCAGTCTGGTTGTGTTCTGTGCCATCAAGAGCATGACAGCCTCTTTCTGCCTAAAGAATAGACAGTGCCAACCATGAGTCACTTCTCTTTCTGCCATCTCTGCCATGTAGGATGGTTGTTCCTACTGGTTTCTACTTCAGCAGCAGCAAATTCAGCAGGTATTCAGTCTCCACTCACATGTTGCTGTTGTTTATTTATTTTGAGTCTTAGAGCAGTGCAGCTTCAAATGCCAGAGAATTCTATGTCCTTGTTGAAGGAGAGTAAAGCCTCTTAGTTGCACATAAAAATCTATAATGAACTAAAGATTACAGTGAGTCCCACAGAACTTGTCATGTGTCCATGTGATTCTTAAAGTATTATACAAACAGATTTATAACTCCATCAAAAATGACATTAGTAGATCTTTTATCTCCAATTAAAACTACAATTCCTCAAAGTGTTGCTTATTTTCCTTTTACAAACTTAGAAAAATTTTAATAATGACAAAAAGTCTGCAAAAGGACAATAAACAGTACTTGGAGCAATTGTAGTTTCATTGGAGATTAAATTCAGGGAATAAATCTCAGTGCTTTTTAATTTACCTCTCAGTAGGCTACAAGGCTGTATCATTTCTGAAAAGGGCTATCACTGCATTGGAAAAGCAGCTGACAAATGTGGTCACAAGTTTCTTCCATGTACAGTAATCACCAATAATCATTACCTTTTATAAATGTGTTTTTGAAAAAGAGCAAAGACAAGACCTTCTGTTGGGAAACTGCAGATATATTTAAGCAAAATACTGAATATTTGGTCAGTACAGTCTTTCTTTTTGTTAATCACATTTAGTTTATGCTGAAGCCTCTAATAATAGAAGCAGTTATCATTTATGAAATAGAAGATACTTCTCAAGCACTTTCACTTCTGGATGAGCCAAAAGTAGGGAGCGACTATCACACTTAGCTGAACAGCATTAGTGCTACAAGATAAACACATCTGAAATGGCACAAATAAATCAAATACATTCATTATTAGAACAAATTGCAAGTGAAGGGGTTAAAGCCCTGGGCTGGAATTCAGGATTCAAAATACACAGGTACACAAAGTGTTATGAATTGGAAGTGATCTCCAGGGGCCATCAAGTTCAACTCCCCGCCCTCCCTCAAGCAGGACCACAGAACATAGGGCAGGTCACATAGGAACACATCCAGACACATCAGGAAAATCTCCAGAGAAGGAGATGCCACAACCTCCCTGAGCAGCCCTTTCCAGTGCTCTGTGACCCTGACAGTAAAGAAGCTCTTCCTCATGTTGAGGTGGAGCTTCCTCTGCTCCAGCTTCCACCCACTGCCCTTTTGTCCTATCACAGGTCACAAGTGAAAAGAGATTGTCTCTCTCTTCTTGACACTCAGCCCTTATGGATTTATAGACAGGGATTAAGTCCCCTGGTAAACTTGTCCTCTCCAAACTGAAAAGCCTCAGGTCTCTCAGTCTCACCTCATAATGTAGGCACTCCAGTCCCTTAATCATCCTACTAGCCTTCTGTTGGACTCTCTCAATCAGCCCTCTGTCACTCTTGAATTAGGGAGCACAGGATTGGACACAATATTCCAGATGTGGCCTCACTAGGGCAGAANCACAATATTCCAGATGTGGCCTCATAGGGCAGAAGTAGAGGGAGATGAGAACCTCCTTCGCTCTACAACTTTACAAATTTCCTACTTCACTTTGTTTAGAGATTACTACTTCTCCAGTTGATAACTTGCAGACCACAAATTGTCATAAAACTTTTCACTGCCCTGTCTGCTGGACTGACTTAGAGCGGTTACTTCTGGACTGATGGATTCCAGAGTGTTTCTGATTTGGACACAGGCTGTGCCTTGACAAATCTTAGCTCATATAAAGATGCAACAGTAGTCCCATCTTTTCATAACTCTTCCTCACATCTAGTCTTTCAGTGGAAGACAAAGTGGCCACACAAAGATAAACATGAGACTGTGCAACCACTTTATTCTGTGGCCCTATTCCCAGTCAAATGATCAGGACACCAGGCAACAAGCCAAAATGTTTTTGTCCCTCATCCCCAGTGAAAATAGTAAATCATGAGAAGACATAACAATGAGCTCCACCCTGTTACAGTTGGGTGAATATGTTAATAAAAAAATGTTAAACTTCTATGCTGATTTGACTAAAACATGCACTTCTTGGCCCTACATGCAACCAATGAATGTGCAAATCTGTGCTCTTCACCTCATATGTTATTTGCTCTTTGGCCTTTTCAGAGCATCACAGAATGGACAGGATTGGAAGGGACCTTAAAGATCATCCAGTTCCAACCATCCTGCACAGTCAGGGACACTTTCAGTAGAACAAGGTACTCAGGGCCCCAGCCACCCTGGCCTTCAGCACTGCCAGGGATGGGGCAGCCACAGCTGCCTTGGGCAACCTGTTCCAGCATCTCAGCACCCTCACAGCAAAGAAGTTCTTCCTGATGTCCAACCTCAATCTCCCCTCTTTAAGTCTGGAACCCTTTCCTCTTGTGCTCTGGCTACCACCTGTGACAAAAGTCCTCCCCCAGCCTTCCTGTAGCCTCCTTCAGAGACTGGAAAGCTGCAAAAAGGTCACCTGGGAGCCTCCTCTTCTCCAGGCTGAACAACCCCAACTTGCTCAGCCTGTCCTCGTAGGGGAGGTGCTCCAGCCCACTGATCATTTGAGTTGCTCTCCTCTGGACACCTTCCATGAGCTCTCTGTCCTTCTTGTCTTGGGAACTGCAGAACTGGACTAAGGACTCCAGGTAGGCTCTCGCCAGTGCAGAGCAGAGGGGGAGAATCTCCTCCCTCAACCAACTGGCACTGCTTTTGCTGCAGCCCAGGACACAGTTGGCATTCTGGGGTGCCAGCGCACACTGACAGCTCCTGTTAAACTTCTGCTCCACCACCACCCCTTGTCCAAGTAGAATTGCAACTGAAGAAAAGTTCAATGTCTCTGGAAAACTATTTGCAGTCTTGTTCCGTAGCTATGAGTGGACAATAAATCCTGAGTTTCTTCTCCAGAGAACTCCCCCAGATGGAAGTAAGAGCACTAGTCTGTGCTTGCCTGTGCATACCTCTGTGTGAATCAGCACATCACTCATTGCTGATGTACTGCCATACCTCACAGCAGAACACAGCCCAGCAGTAGTCTGAAAAGCTCAGGGCAGCTTGCACAATGGGGAAGGAGAGGAAGCCAAGAAAGCAGAAGAAAATCCTAGAAAGCTGACAGAGCACCAGAAATCTAAATAAGCAGTATTAAATTTCATTAATATGAAATATCACCAATTTCTTTTTCCAAAGCTGTGGAATGTAGCAAGTATCCTGTGAATACAGAGACTTCTTTAAACATCTCCTCATACAATGAAGAAAAGGAGATCTAATTACTTGGGGCAGGAGGGAATTAACAAGCTGTTGCCGATGGATCCCAGTAGTGAGATGAAAGCTAATGCCAAGTAACTCATTTTCCAACTGTTTGCAGTTCCTATATTCAAACACTAATTATTGTCCACTTTCTCATCGAAAATGCATACAATTACATCCATGCTGTTTAGTTAGGTGTATGTCGGTGTATTTGTTTTTATGAAACTACTTCATTTCTTCCTTCCAGAACTGTGCATTCTCTTAATGCCTGGAAATCACCAAGAGAGCAACGTCTGTCTCATCGCAGTTACTACACTCTGACTTAACACTGAACTCTTCAGAGAGAGGGAGAAAGGAGGAAAAGGCATTAAGAAGAAACAAGACCAATAGGATCCCAAGAGGACTGGGAGGCAGCTTACAAGAGCAAAGCCACAATGTGCACTTCAGGTTGCCTCCCAGTCTCTGCCTGAAGACTTGATCCAGCTCCTTCATCTGCCAACCTCACAGAAAACTAACCCACTAGAAAAAAGAGTCTTGTTTTTCTGAAGGAGCTGGGGAAGGCTTCTCACCCTGTGGCCAAGGTACTGCCACACCCCACACAAAGGGAAAAGCTCAAGCATTTACTGAAAGTGTGACACAAGTGGGAGCTACCCTTTTAGCAGCAACCTGTTTGAGAGGTGCCATGAAATAGTACCCTGAGACAGACATTTCCTTAGCAGTCCGGAAGAGGCTGTATGGGTTTGTTCAATGGCAGCTAACAGACATGGGGAAACAAGCAGACCTGAAAGGTTCAGAGTGGGCAAGAAGGAGATCTATTATGTTCAGTCTATTATCATTATAAAAATGTTCTTGAATCATTGTTATTCCCTGATTTTTTATTTTATATTCTGAAGGAAACATTTCTTTAATAACCAGAAGCCTTCAGTGTTATCAAAAAAATTTGTTTGGGGAAGAAATTCCAGTCCATGCCTGCAGGTAATTCCAGGTCTACTGAGGAAAGCCTTGAGCAGGGCTTATAGACAGGCTGGCAGGAAGGCTGCCGGTAACAGAAGATGCCCACAATGATATTCCCAGACAAACTGCTCTAGCCATTCCCTTCCCAGGAACAGACAGGCACAGCATAACTTTGTGCAGCCCCTTCTTCCAGCTAACACATGGAGAAAAGTTGATCCTGTCTGCTTACAGAATTACAGAACTACTGAAGCTGGAAAAGACCTCTAAGATCATCCAGCCCAGCTCATGACCTGACATCACCACAGAATGTTTAGAGTGTTCCAGTTTTAATGACCTGTTGAGATACAGGCTTTTTGCAGCCCAAGGAAATAAGTTATCATTAACAAAAAGTCTAGAGATCAATTAAGTTGCATCAGTGTTGGAAAAAGTATAACCTGAATTGTATTCAGATGATGCAGACAACTCATTTACTGATTCATTTACAAACATTCCATATGTGCATTGCCAAAACCAAATGAAACAGATTCAGTGGGTTACAAGGCAATATATCTTCCTGCTGTGCTCTATTACTGCCAGTAATAGAGATAGGCAAAGGCTTGGCTGGATTACTGTAGATTTCCAGGAAGTTCTTTACCCTATTATCCCATCCAGAGGTTTTGTCTGGAGTTGATGAAAAGAAGCAAAATCACAGAATCGCAGAGTGTCAGGGATTGGAAGGGACCTTGAAATATTATCCAGTCCAATCCCACTGTCACAGCAGAATCCCCTAGTTCAAGTCTCACAAGAACAGGCCAGGAGGGTTTTAAACATCTCCAGAGAGGATGACTCCACAACCTCCCTGGGCAGCCCCTTCCAGGGCTCTGTCACCCTCGCTGTGAAAAAGTTTCTTCTCATATTTACATGGAACCTCCTCTGTTCCGGCTTACACCTGTTGCCTCTTGTCCTATCATTGGGTGACACTGAGCAGAGACTGGCTCCTTCCTTCCTCCTGAAGCCCACCTTTCCATATTGATCAACATTAATGGGGTCCCCCCTCAGTCTCCTTTTTTCCACGCTCAAGAGACTTGGCTCCCTCAGCCTTTCCTCATCAGGGAGATGCTCCACTCTCTTCATCATCTTTGTGGCTCTGTGCTGGACTCTCTCAAGCAGTTCTGTGTCCTTGTGGAACTGAGGAGCCCAGAACTGGACGCAGTATTTCAGATGTGGTCTCACCAGGGCTGAGCAGAGTGGAAGGAGAACCTCTCTTGGTCTACTAACCACCTTCTACTTCAGCCCAGGATTCCATTGGCCTTCTTGGCCATAAGGGCCCATCGCTGTTGAAATTGCCAGAGTATACAATAGCAGTGTAAAGTGTGTAAGAGAAGGAAATTCTTATAGTTACAAGTTTCGTTAAACTAAAAATGAAACAGGGTACTACAGAGAGCAAAACAGGACTGCATACAGCACAGCTGAGGAAGCAACACCCAAATGTTTTATTAAATTGGTACTTTACTTCAGAGACAGAGAACACAGCAAGGACCAGTCCACTGGCACAGAAAACTACTGTTTAGGTCTAGCACCTGGATTAACAGATGGCAGATGCTGCCACTCTGACAAATACACATGAAATTATTATGCAACAAAGGAGCAAGGGCTAGGGGGAATATAAAAGTGCTTCAGTATATTGATCAAGCCACAGTCAGAGCATGTTTGTAGAAAAATCCCATTTTCATCCTGCAGATGGTTGTAGGTAGGGCACAAGATGCCAACTATTCGGATTTGGCAATGTCAGGTTTAGTTCATGAATACATGCAAAACACTTGGCAGTCTCTGGAACTCAGCAAACAATTAAACTTCTGGTTTCTTCCATTGGTTACTTTCTACAGATAAAGACTGTTTCTTGTGAAAGTTTTGGCTTAGCTCCTCTTGAACTATGGCTCTTTTGCACAAATTAAAACTAGTGTTCCTGTGCATGTGGCCTTCTACATGAAAGCTGACTGCACCATAGACATTTTGTGCGAAAACCAAACCTACAGCAGTGCTTGGATGTCGAATTGTGAATCCCAGGTCTCATACAGAAGTGTCAAGTAAAATATGTAAAAGCAGCTCTGAGGGCAAAGTACATGCAGGACCACCAATCAGGTTGAGGTAAAGTACAGTTATCAATCACAGAATCACAGTTACTGAGGTTGGAAAAGCCCTCTGAGGTCATCCAGCCCAGCCTGACATCACCACAGTCAGACCAGGGCGCTAAGGGCCACATCTAGTCTGTCCTTAAACACCTTCAGTGATGAAGACTCCACCAGTGCCCTGGGCAGTCCATTCCAGGGTCTGATCACCCTTTCCCTGAGGAAGGGCTTCCTAACATCCAACCTTAACCCTGCTTTCGTGCAGCTTCAGGCCCTGCCCTCTCATCTTGGCACTGGCTGCCTGGGAAAAGAACCCAACTCCCACCTGACTACAACCTTGAAGGGAGTTGTAGAGAGGCAGAAGGTCCCCCAGAGTCTTCTCCAGGCTAAACACCCCGAACTCCTTCGGCCTCTCCCCATCAGACCTTCCCTCCAGTCTCCTCCCCAGCTTCATTAGTCCTCTGACCTGCTTCAGCCCCTCACACTCTTTCTTGAAGGGAAAGGCCCAGAACTTCCCCCAGGCCTCACAGAATCACAGAATTATTTAGGCTGGAAAAGACCTCTAAGATCATCAGGTCCAGCCTGTCCAGATCTTTGTACAGTGTCTCCCTACCCTGCAGCAGATCAACACTAACTCTCAACTTGGTGTTATCTGCAAATTTACTAAGGGTAGATTTGACAAGGGAGGAAAAATCAGATCTAAAGAGTATGCCATCACTGGAAATACAATAGGAGAATTAATTGCTCTCATGTAGATTTAAATGTCACACTGGGCTATTTTTAGATGCTGTACAGGAATGCTTCATGGAGAAGCTCGTCAGGTAACTCTAAGGGGGGAGAGTACAGTCTTGACTCCCTTTCTGGTGGCATTTTTGACTTGTGTCACAGTGCCCCTCTCATAATACTGACTAAAATGTGACTCTACAATGTGTCACTGCAGGCAGCGTGAACATCAAATACAGAATGCACTAAGGTTTCAATTCAAACCATCAGCCTGGAAGCAAGCAAATGATCTCACCATAAAGAAATTACTAGATGCAAAAGGAACAAGAAATAAATGGAAAGTTAGGCCGAGGGGACACCTTGCTGCTCTCTAAAACCCTGAAAGGAGGTTGGACCAAGGAGAGGCACAGCGACTTCTCCCTAGTGGCAAGCAATAGCTCTAGATGAAACAGCTGCATGCTGCACCAAGCGAGGTTTGGGCTGGATGTTAGGAAGAATTTCCTCACTGAGAGGAGGGCATTGGAACAGGCTGCCCAGAGCAGTAGTGGAGTCACCATGCCTGGAGGTTTTAAACAACTGTGGACCTGGTGCTCAGAGAAATGATCTACTGGTGACCTGGTAGTGCTGGTTAGGGGTTGGACTTGATGACCTTGCTTGTCTCTCCCAAAGATATTCTGTGATTCTGTAAATCCACGGTATCTCAGCACCTCAAATGCTGTGTGCCATTCTGTCATCCCATCTTTAACACAGTAAATCTGAGCTAGAAAAGTAAAGGCTGATAAAGATGAAATAATTTGTATACACAGAGTGATTACAAGTTTAGGACTTTCCAATCTGGAAAACCAGTTGTGGAAGAACTCTGTAACCATTACACTCCTGAAACCTTCTCACTCCCAAAACCCATGCTGGAAATGCCTAGAATCTGAAGTTGTTTCAGTCTGTTAGACTCTCACTACCTATGCTAGCAACACATACCCAGCCCTGTCTATGCTAACAACAAAACATTAGAGAAAATAATAAAAAATCAGAAGTATAGGAAAGAAGGCAGGTATTTCTACTGCTTGTGCTTAGTTTGAGCCAGGATCAGGCTGGACTCTACCTTTTCCGAGCTGGCTTACCCACAGCAAAGCACTACCAAAAACATGTCCGTTAAATGTTCACCAGGCTGACCTACTACAAAAAAAAAAAAAGAAGAAGCCATAAAACCAGAAGCCCATGGGGAAACTGCTTTGCTCTCAACAGCAGTTCTTGGTGGCCAGCTGGATCTGCCTGCTGGTTTTCCACACAGATTGCTTATAAACTATTCTGGCAACTGGAACCTGTCTGAGTTTTTCCTTTCCCAAGCCAGCCAGCTTGGTGACTTCTTCACACAGAAAGCTGTCAAAGAATTAAGGATCCAACTCAAAATGAATATGCATGCATGTACACTTGGGTTCTTTCCAACTTCATCTCCTGCACGTTCTACTACATTCTGCCGTTTTCTTAGAGAGGCTGGTTTGGATGCTTTAATCTGGCATTATGTGGATGAGTGTCTCTTATAACAGATCTGTCATTTGTGCCTTGTCAGGTCACAGAAAAATAGTGTGCTATAGAAATAGCCTGCCATTGTGCATTAAATAAGATATTAAAAGTGGATTAGAATTATATCTGTGACATTTTAGATACAGTTAATACCACTTTATAGCAGGAAATGCATGGATATCCTCCTCAAATCCCTTTAGCCCTCTTTTCTACAGCTTCACTAAATACAAAAGGAACAGAAATTAAGGTATTTTAGTGAAAATAATGTGTTCAGTTCTGGGCCACTCATGATAGGAAAGACACTGAGATGCTGAAACTGGTCCAGAGCTGAGCTACCAAGTTCATAAGGGGTTTAAAGAAGAAGTTATATGAGGGGAGGCTAAGGAAGCTGGGCAGCTTTAGTTTGGAGAAGAGGGGGCTGAGGGGGAGCTCACTGCCCTCTACAACTACCAGAAGAGAGGTTGTGGAGAGGTGGGTGTTGACCTCTTCTGCTTGGTGACTGATGTCAGAACCAGGGGCAATGGTCTGCAGTTGAGGCAGGGGAGGTTTAGATATTTGGAAGAAATTCTTCCCAGAGAGGTGGTGGATTCCCCATCCCTGGAGGTGCTGAAGAACTGTGTAGCCATGGTGCTTCACAACAGCTTAGAGTCCCAGTATGGAAGGGGTTATTTCATGTTTTTCAATCTCTCAGATATTTAGGTGTTCTATTGATGGGGGAGTGATTGGGCTGGGGGATCTAGGAGGTCCTTTCCAACCAGGATTATTCTGTGATAATTTAATTTTTGCCTGGAGAAGGAGTGTTGACAGGTCTTCTTAAAAAAAAACCAAATTCAGTGTATGTTAGTTTTATCTCCAAAAGTGCTTTGATGGGGGTAACACAACCAATAAAAACCTTTCTACTAATACCAGAGAAAATGAGGGGTTTGAAAAGCTCCTAGTAACCACATCTCCTACTTCTCAAAATTAGGAGCTAAAAAATAAACATTGCCATTTCTGGTTTATCACATTTCTTCAGAAACAGCTTTTCATTCCTGTCTTGGGTTATGGAATCAAGAAGTTTGTATTCTATTTTCATCTGTTGAAAGCAGTTGAGAAGCTGTATGGTTTTGGTTTTTTGTAACTTCAAGGGGATGGGGAGAGTGAATGCCTGACCCAATTGTTAAANTGGATTCCCCATCCCTGGAGGTGCTGAAGAACTGTGTAGCCATGGTGCTTCACAACAGCTTAGAGTCCCAATATGGAAGGGGTTATTTCATGTTTTTCAATCTCTCAGATATTTAGGTGTTCTATTGATGGGGGGATGGTTGGGCTGGGGGATCTAGGAGGTCCTTTCCAACCAGGATTATTCTGTGATAATTTAATTTTTGCCTGGAGAAGGAGTGTTGACAGGTCTTCTTAAAAAAAAACCAAATTCAGTGTATGTTAGTTTTATCTCCAAAAGTGCTTTGATGGGGGTAACACAACCAATAAAAACCTTTCTACTAATACCAGAGAAAATGAGGGGTTTGAAAAGCTCCTAGTAACCACATCTCCTACTTCTCAAAATTAGGAGCTAAAAAATAAACATTGCCATTTCTGGTTTATCACATTTCTTCAGAAACAGCTTTTCATTCCTTTATTCCTTACTTCTATGTCAAGTTGAGGCATCACACCTTTGGATTTCATGTGTATTGTTTCCTTGTCCCATAAGGGAAAGACAAAACATTTTCACTTGCAGCCCCTATCAAAAGAAGACCTTGATAAGGTTTTAAATGATACTGCATGCAATAACAACTCAAACACTGGAGTTGTGCTCCTAAACTGTGTCAGCAGCTTAAGAGTATTTATACCTCCACCTACATAGACAACATGCTGTTTTATTACAGTGACCAAAATGCTAATGCCTTGAAAAACCACCATGCCTGAGACAACTGTTTGATTGTGTTGCTCAAAGCAGTGATCACAGATTACTGCAATTAGCTCTGCTCCATTCCTCTCATTCCAAACCTTACAAACAAGTCTCACTACATTGCTGCTGTTTTTAGCATAGCATCTGATAAGACCATGTGAATAGTTCTTCCTAGATCTTTCCTGGCTGTCTCTCCAGGGCCCAGGTGACTCAAGAACTGACAGCCTTTGTCCCAATAACTGCTTATGTGCATCTCTGAGACTAAACAGAAGGAAAAAAAGCCACGCTTTATTACTAAAGATAAAGACTAGGAATGGTCAAGACTAGAGCAGGCCACAGGGACCCAGGAAGAAAAGAAAGGATGAGAGAGCAAGCCTTAGACACAGGCAATTGCCTAGGGCAGCAGGTACTCAGGCAGCAGACTAATAAATGGGCAGCCCATGCTGTTACATTACCTGCTTTGCCCATGTGTTCCTGCTGCTCAGTTTTGCCTGCTTTGCTAGCAAGCCTTGAGCCAGCTGTGATAAACTGAGTAAGAAGAGGGCAGCCAAGGGAATGTTATCCACAAGATATTGACTGGCTAGGACACAAAGGGCTTTACCACCTTCCCCCAGATGCTGCTCCCAACTTCCAGTTCACAGTGTGCCAAACACAAGGGATGTGTAGGGAGATGGAATAGACTTGCAGTCTCCTCTGCTCTTACTCTCTGAAAAGTGTCTTCCCAGTGGGTCTGTGCAGCCAGGTTCTCCCCTATCCACAGGTCAAAGAGGAACCCCCTAACAAGTAAAACAGTCCTGCACCCTGCTGGAGAATACCCACAGAAGTGACTCATAGTCAGAACTGTTTATAATCTCTCAGATCTCTCTGTTCCTGCTGCCTTGTCCACTGCATCGAACCTTTTTTCAGCATCACCAAGAAGGCAAGGTCAGCCACCCACACATACACACTCTTCTTTTTTTCGAAGACTGAACTATCTGCTCCATATATCAGAGTATGATCTAACACCACAACTTGTGCAGGCCTTAGCATTCAAAAACCTCCCTTATTTGAGTGCATTCCAGTGTAGATCTCTAGCAGATCTCTAGCTGTAGTAACCCATTCTCGTTGGATCAAGCTCCATGTGGCAGCTACAGCTTGCAAAACTGCTCAACCATCTGTGCTACAAGTGGAGATTTTACCTGAGGGTTGTAACATGGGCCAATGTCAGCTGCAACTCTGGTATGGGTAGGCTAGATAACCAATACCTCCAGCTGCAAGAAGAAACAAATCGAGGCCAGATCAATGATATGAACAGTCCTTTATCACCCAGGGGTCCAGATGCAAGTCAGTCCTGTTGGGCTACACAACAAAAATCCATATGCCTGAGGAGCCACAGTTATTTGCAGCTTCAGGATCATCCTGAATTCCTGCAGCCCTTTGCTCTCTTAAGATATAAAGCAAAGTTTGTGGCCATAGGGAAACTTTGATAAGACATGTTTAGTCAGCTCTAGGCTATGGCCCAGGTTTCCAAAACCAGCCACTGCACACTCACCCACTCACCACATCAAAGTGCATGAGGGTTTGTGATGTTACAGTGAAGACCACGTCATAGTCTGTGAGCAGGATTTTTTTCCCCAGGCAGTTTGCCACTCCCTTGAATTCTGTCTAGATCAGGTAGAATCCAAACCTTGGCTCTTACTGCTCTTGTTGCCACATCTCTGTTAGGCAATGAACAGCTATGACACTCATTTTCCCAGTACAGAAGCAGTGCTTTTCCCCTCAGTGTCTCTAACAAAAATCTTTCAACCATGCTATATCTGTTCCTCTTCCAGGACAAAAGATGTGGATGTGTTACTGTAAGATGCTGCGGTGTCTGGTACAAAAGACAGGTACACCGAACTTCAGTTCTATCTGTGCCAAACAAAATTGCAATGAAATAGTGATCTCATAGTTTTAGGCACGGAGTTAACTCCTTCCCGGGTACTCTCGAAGTCTGTCGAGCAAGTTCAACCTTCCCCGGAGCAGGTTGGTCGTTCCAGCAAAGGAACACGCGGTGGCACTGTGGCCTCTCGCTTCTCGCAGGGGCTTCACTGACTGGGAGGATTCGTTTCCCGTTCCTCCGGTGGAGTGTCTCAAAAGACATCAGAGGGAAGAAGATAGATGTAGAAAGAGTCCGGCTCTTCCTTAACTAACCTGCACTTGCACATAACACCTACTTCCATGGAATTCCAAAAAAACAACACCCCCTTCCCTAAAAATCTTAGTGAAGAGCACTTCCTTTTCCATGGGGTCCCAGATATACGTGAGACTAACCACAGAAACATAGAAGGACAGGGTTGGAAGGGACCTTAAAGATCATCCAGTTCCACCCATCCTGCATAGCAGGCAGGGACACCTTCACTAGAGCAGGGTACTCAGGGCCCCAACCAGCCTGGCCTTCAGCACTGCCAGGGATGGGGCAGCCACAACTGCCTTGGGCAACCTGTTCCAGCATCTCAGCACCTTTATAGGAAGGAAGTTTTTCCTCATGTCCAACCTCAATCTCCCTTCTTTAAGTCTGGATCCCTTTCCCCTTGTCCTCTTAGTATGCATGTCCAAAGCCCTCCCCCAGCCTCACAGCAAAAAGGTTTCTCCTGATGTCCAACCTCAATCTCCCTTCAAGTCTGGAACCCTTTCCTCTTGTGCTCTTGCTACCACCTGGTGTCAAAAGCCCTCCCCATTTTACTTATAGCCTCCTTCAGAGACTGGAAAGCTGCTAAAATGTCACCTAGGATCCTCCTCTTCTCCAGGCTGAACAACCCCACCTTGCTCAGCCTGTCCTCATAGGGGAAGTGCTCCAGCCCTCTGATAATTTGAGTTGCTCTTCTCTGGACAACTACCAGGACCTCTCTGTCCTCCTTATCTTGGGGACTCCAGAACTGGACTAAGGACTCCAGGTGGGGTCTCACCAGTGCAGAGCAGAGGGGGAGAATCTCCTCCCTCAGCTAGCTGTCACTGCTTCTTTTGGTGCAGCCCAGGACACGGTTGGCATTCTGGGCTGCCAGCGCACACTGACAGCTCCTGTTAAACTTCTGCTCCACCACCACTCCCAAGTCCTTCTCCTCAGGGCTGTCCTCAATTCTTCATCCTCCCAATCTGTATTAGTGCATGGGATTGCCTTGACCCAGGTGCAGGACCTTGCACTTGTCCTTGTTGAACTTCATTCAGTTTGCATGAGACCACGTCTGGAGCCTGGCAAGGTCCATTTGGATGGCCTTTCTTCTCTCCAGTTGCATGCATTTAAGATTAAGCTCTTGTCAACTTGTTTCACATTAGCAAGTCCAGTGTTCATACTTACCTGTTTCTTTGCAGTTCCTGCAGCTGGAAATGATCTGTTTCCAGGGTACAAACCCAGCTTGTTCCCTAAGTTCTAACACAGAGAGTGGAGTGGGGGAGAGTGAAAGGACCAGCAACCACAACTGTCGTCTAATTTATGAGGAAATTCTAATGGGAAAAGGTTGCAGTTTACACGAAGCACATATGGTCAGAATAAGTCTTATGAAGAAATATTGAGGTTTCTGATCTGCTTGACTCCACCAGACACTGGACAGAAAGAGAATGGTTTTGTATGTGATTCCTCATCCCTTATTATATACATCATACTTAAATCTAGGTTTTTTTTAAATCTAATGAGCAGTCATCCATCACAAACTGCCATCCATTCAGAGATAATCCCAGCTATGCTGCTGGGAATCTGCAAACAGCATTGGTAAAGTGTCTGCCTCTCAAAAGGAAAAGGTCCGCAGTCTTTTTTGCAGTTCTGTTGAGGTGTTACTCCAAAACATGTCAGCTTCAAGGAATTGATGGTGTTGGGCAGCCAGTGACATGTTTTCTTATTTTTTTCAGGTAAGAAAAGCCTTAAATCATTCCTATTTCAGATCTTAGCTAAGCACTATCTGAAATGTTGTACAGGCAAAATTCTTTCTCTCTCTCCCCTTCCCAACCCCTCCCC
>VZRI01009583.1:0-16225 GCA_013397515.1 Upupa epops
GAAATTCTGTCACAATGCCATTAATTACATTCTGCCAAAAAGAGGTGGGTAAAGCATTCTGGAGCTGTCTTTGGCATCAGGTCAGGTGCCCTGGGGGAAAGGGACACACAGAGCACAGCACAGCAGCATCTACAACTAGATCATCCCACTAGGGGTGGGAAAGATCCACTCGAAGGACACTTCAAGTCCCAATTTCCCAACATTCTGCCAAAGGTTTAAGAGTTACCACACATTCAGCTTCTTGCGCCAACAGTCCTGTCCAGCTGAAATGCCAAACGCCTTTCCAGGCTTCACTACTCTCGCAGACTTGAGCAGTCCCAGAGTCTTTTCTCAGCAGCAAGCTGTGAAGAAAATTTCTCTTCCTGCCATTCCGTAAATCAGGATGGCAGTGGCTGCATGGCTTGGCCACATGGTGAGCACACAGTGGTAGCCACAGCAGCAAACCAGTAGGGGACTCACTGAAAGCACAAGTGCTTTCCCTCTTTAAGGTTAGAGCTTACCAACTCTGGTATCTCCAGGTTTATGATGACCAGTCCAGCTGCTTCACTCAACCAGTATCAGCTTGGTGGTTCCTCTCTGTGCCCGCCTGTTTTGGCATGCAGACAGGATAAAACCCCTTCCTGTAAGCATGGCTGGAGCCAGCTGGCAGCAGACAGGATGTGCTGCCACCACATCTTGATGCTACCCTAGCGCAGCTCTGGGCATGGTTTTGGCATCCCAGCCCCAGGAGTGAGGGTCAGCTAAGGCATCCCCTTGTTGGGGGGGTGGAGGGGATTGGGGGTAGTGGTCGCCTGGCTGCCCCACCACCTGGCTGTCCCACAGGGCCTTGGGAGAGGGGAAATGGAGCCTGTTCACCCCCAAGCAGCATCTTTTATTGGGGTGCAGGGCAAAGAGGAATGCCCCTGCACTCCCCTTCTAAACCAATCACAAAGTCACAATGGGCCATTTAGTTGACAATGGCTCCAGCTTCTCTGAGCATCTGGGATGGGAGCCTTTCTGCTTCTTACACAGTCTAAAACAAGCATGTATCTCATTTTTGGGAATAAAAGGAAAGAAGAGATGATACCAAGACCTATTTTTTTCCTAACCTAGAACAACTGGGCTTACAGTTACTTTAAGAAGCAACAAAAGACTACTTTTCAATGCAGCCTGATGACATTTTGGAAAGTCACACCGTTTTATCAAAACTCGGCACCAGCCCTTCTTTTTTGAAGAGTGCCACCAGTTTTCCAAAAATCTATCCTCAGGCAATCGCTGCCCTGAGAAGCTCTAGTCTGAGCCTCCTTGATCCTGCATTTATACTTGTAGGCTTGAATCTGGCATCAGGGCTTTAAACATGAAAACGGGCAAAGGACAAGCAGAAAGGGGACAAAGTCCAGGACAGAGACAGCACTCTACCAGTTGGTTGTTGTAGGGATTGTATTCCTTTTCTGCTGAATTTTATCCAGCTCTCACACACTCACAACACAGTGCAGTGATGGGCAAGTCCTTGGAGGACCTGAAACCAGTATCTTAACTTCGGAATTTTACAAAATGCCCCTTCTGCCGCATTAGCACTGCCTGGTGTGATGTTGGGATACAGCTGGGAATTAATGAGTCAGAGTAAAAACCTCTCCCCAAACCAGAAGAAGATATATATTGCTGTTGATTGCTCCATCTCCCTCCTCAGCGCAGGAGGCAGTGTTTGCATCAGTAAGATTTAAAAACAAACAAAAAAAAAGGAGAAAGAAATAAAAAGCTGAGACTTTTTATATTGATTACCTTCTACCTTTTGGCACACTTGCTTGATAAAAATATCTAAGTGCACTTACTGGTGGGACAGGAGAATCAGTACTTCTGCTTTTTATCATCCAATTATCACAGCAACGAGTTGGAGATTCTCATGAAGTTGTCTGCTGTATGTGCAGCATGCCAATGCCGGTGGCTGCTGGACACAGTGAGGAGCCTAATATCAAGCAGGGTTAGCATGGAGCTGAGGTGCTCACAGCACACTGCTCCGCCAGCACTCAGCCTGGAGAGCCAGAACACCTCTGAGCAACTGGCACGCACAACCTCAGCCTCTTTCACAGAGCGGCATGGACATTATTTCAGTAGGGGCTGTGGAAATAAGCCTCTTCTGCTTGCCACCACATGGTATCTGTTAAGTAGCCCAGTGGCAAGTGCAGTGGGCTGGGAGCTTTGACTCAAGCTGCGAGCTTTGACTCTCTTTATCCCGAGGAGGTTTGGTTGTCTTTGGCAATTGCATCTCTGAAGAAAGCTGCTGCAGCAGTGGATCAGTGCATGCAACCAGCATCACTCAAGTTACATTTTTGGATGAGGACCTAGGGACAAGTTTTCTTGGGTCAGTTCTTAGGGTCAGTCTGATTTGTGTATGACTGATCATCAGGATTTCCTGCACTCACTCTTCCTTTCAGTATCAATAGTATCATTAGTAATTACCTCCAAGTTACAAGGGTTGTATGAGTATACAAGAAGCTGCTGAGAGCTCCTGGTTTAAAGCCACAACTTTTCAACAGGACAGCCTAATGTAGAAATCGTTCTTAAAGAGAAGCCCAACAACCAATACAGTTTTTCAACAGCAACTCCAGTCGCAGTGAGCTGTCTCTATCAGAGTATCAGCGCTTGGGAAGCAGTGGGTTCTTTGTCCCAACTCTAGTGAAGCTTTTGAGTTTCTGATGTGTGACTCATGATGTTTCAGACTGTCTAGGTGGATCTACCTGGGGATAACAATACTTGGTTAGAAAAACATTTCTTGAAAGGTAAAGGATGCACTGAAAAGATCCTACAGGTGTCCACTGGAGGGTCCAGCACTAGTCAGTGCTTCCATTAATGACTCAGAGAATGGAATAAAGAGTGCATGTTAAATCTGCAGATGACATCAAGCTGGGAGGGAGTGCATTTGCTGGAGGACAGAAATAGAACAAAAGACAATCACAGCAAATTGGACAATTGAGCTGAGAACACAAGATGAAATTAATCCAGGACATACTTGTGTAGTTAGACTGAAGGATCAATCAACTTCACAAACACAGAAAAAGAGGCAGCCATCTAGGTGGCTACAGAAAACAGTCCAGAAATTACTGTGCATCACAAACAAGGAATCAGTGAAAACCATGTTTCACCACCACAGACATGCAAGTGTCATACTGGGACACTAAGATTAGTCTGGCAGACCTGTGAGGTATGTTTTTCCCTAGAGGATTATGTTCCATGTTGGGCGCTCCACCTTGATGCAGAGGTCAATTGGAGAGAGAAAGGGAATGGTCAAAGGTTTAGGAACCATGGCCAGCAAGAGCAGACAGAACAGAGGATGTCTAGATAAAAGTATGACTGGGGGAGGACACCGTAATGGTTTTCAAATCTCTGAATAGCTCCTACAAGGGAAAGAATAATCTTTACCATGGCAATGGTCACTAAGAGGCAATACATTCAACTTCAGCATGGAATATTTGGTTTAACCTGTTAAGACCAGGGAAGCACTGGAATACAGAGCTCAGTCAGGGTATGGTAAAGGGCAAAGGAGGTGCAGCTGAACATGTCTTGGGCAAGGAGATGGACTAGACAATCTCCCAAAGCCCCTTGCAATCCTATTTCATATTCATATTCACACTTGGGCAGAGGTCAGGGACCTTTGGGGCAGAGGCCACTGCTGCTGGCCATCCTTCCACTCTCATCTCCCATCCGCCCATGGCATGGCTGAGCGATGGTCCCAGTGCTGATGATGCCCCTGCTGCTGAGCTAATTACAGTAATTACTCCTCATCTCCAGCTCCCTTTTGTTGTCACTTTCCTGCCCCTTCATTTGCAAATCTAGTTGCTCAGTGGATTTTTTAAAAAGAAACGGGGTAGGGAGGGCAAACATTTGTATGAGGGGAAAAAAAATTATGAGTCCTGTAGCAAAAATACAGGAGGTGCTGAGGAGCCACTGAGCAGCACCAGGTGTTTTATTCCGTGCCCCTGCAAGGGCTGCATGTTGCTCCCAGCTCTGACAGACCAGCACAAGGCACTGGACCAGCACAGGGGAAGAAGAAAGAATTGGATCAGCCTCCCACGGTGCCTGCCAAATGGTGTCTGTGAAGGTTCACAGCAGAGCACAAGATGCTGCCTGGTGCCTCTGAGATCACTTGCAGAAGGTCAGGAGGAGAGCTTCCTGGGCAGGCAGGCTGCCCACATAGGTGCTTGGCACCATGAATGTCCAATGACTGCTCTTCTCAGTGCTCTTTTCAGGCAGCTTTCCTGTGGGCAAGGGGGGCTGTAGCATCACTGGTGGTAAAAAAAGTCTCTTTCAATGGCTGGGAGCAGGGGCTTCCCAGCAGTGAGTTGGGAAGAGCCGTTGGCACAGGTGAGCAAGCAGTTCAGGTCACCCCACTCACAATGATAGATTTGAAGTCAATCCTTTAAACAAAGTGTAATAAAAAAAATTAGCAGAACTGGCTTTTTACCTGTTTTCAGATACAGTGAAGAAGAAGAAGGAAGAAGAGGAAGCCTGTCATGTGATCTGCCAGCTGACACTGGGACGAGTGTTATATCACTGCCACAGGGCAGTGGGGCAGATGTAAAGATCAACCTCCTTTTCTCCAGATTGAACTCCAGCTCCCTCAGCCACTCCTCATCAGTCCTGTCCTCCAGGCTATTCACCAGCTTCATTGCCTTTCTCTGGACCCGCTCTCACCCCTCAATGTCCTTCTAGTATTGAGGTGCACAAAACTGACCCCCGTACTCAAGATGAGGCCTCACTATTGCTGAGCACAGGGGGACAATACCCTTCCAGTCCTGCTGACCACACTATTGCTGATGCAGGCCCGGATGCTATTGGCCTTTTTGGCCACCTGGGCCCACTAGTGGTTCATGTTCAGCCATGGTCATTCAGCTGCCCCAGATGCTTTTCCACCCAGCAGTTCTCCAGTCACTGCTCCCCAAGCCTGTAACGTTGTAGGTTATTGTGACCAAAGCGTAGGACTGGCACTTGGCCTTGTTAAACCTCGTACAATTGACCTCAGCCCATCAATCCAGCCTGTCCAGGTCCTTCTGCAGAGGTTTCCTACCCTCAAACAGATTGGCACACCCACCCAGTTTGGTGTCATCTGGAGCCTTGCTAAGGGTGCATTCAATCCCCTCACCCAGATCACTGATGAAGACAAACAAGACTGGCCCCAGTACTGAGCCCTGGGGAACAGCTTGGGACTGGCCTCCAACTCAACTGAACTCCATCCAATACGATTTTCTGGGCTCAGCCATGCAGCCAGTTTTGTACCCAGTGAAGAGTCCCCCTGTCCCAGCCATGAGCCACCAGCTTCTCTAGGAGAAGGCAAAGAGTGAGGATTAAACCAATTAAAGCAATTTCTATAATAAAGTATTGGAAGAAGATTCGTGGTTGTTTTTTTTTAAGGTGGTGAAGTCTCTCATGACCTTCCCTGCACAGGAAAGAAAGCTCTTCTAGGCAATGGACAGGAGCAGGAGGTCAAGACGCTCTTCTCAACACCATGGACAGACAGAGCAAGAGTAGGGGAAGCAGCTCAGAACTGAAAAGCATTTCTATGTGGAATTAATATCTACCTGAAACTTTTTTAGTGAAGTGAAATCAACAAATTCACTTTAATATAAGGGAGGAAAAATACAAACCCCCAGAAGTACTGCATTGTTTCCAGGCAAGAGATACACAGCCAGTACCGCACAGGTGCGAGTAGTGCGGAACTGCAAACTGGGGAGTCTCCAAGTTCTTTCGATGACGTTCTCAGAAGGGTTTTCCATCTCCCAAGAGGCTGATTGCTGGGGGAGGAGAGAAAGGACCTGCAATTAGATTGATTAAAATAGTGGTCCCAGCGAGGTCTGTTCTTCACTGTTGCCAGGAGACCAGGAGGCTGTGATGAACTGTTCAACCTTCTTGTAATAAAAATAGGTGTTTACTTCCACACCGTATAATCTTGGCCCTCTCCAAGGCTGTGCATTTTGTTAGTGCTCCAGAAAAATTCCCAGCCCAAACTCACTTTCTTAGACTTGTGTTAAAATGGATTTACCTTGTCCAAAAACACACTGATTCTTCCCTGCTTCCATCTTCCCAACCCAGCAGCCAGCTCCAGGAACTATGCTGACTGTTTTGTAGTTGGCCATTGTAATGGTTTAGGGAGAAGGCTTAAATCAGCTTGGGTTGGTGCCTGTGATTCCAGCACAACAACCAGCTCTCACCGAGAGTTCAACAGGCAGTGAAGCAACTTTGCTAAAAAGACAGCAGTTTATTGAAGCCATCACCAAGAAGAAAAGGGAAAATCTGCAAATAAGCACAAGAATCAAAAAGGTGAAACTGAAACTGTATCACAGTGCCTTTACACACACTGAGAGAAATGGGAGACAGCTAACACATCGGGGTTTGGCCTTAGATGAGAGCTCTGGAACAAGAGTGTGTACACCAACACTTACAACCACAAAGCCACCACACACACACTTCCACCCCACTTTCCAGAACAGAAAGGGGAGGGATGGGGGGTGGCAGGAATCTAGAACAAAATATACATTTGGTGCTTGTGGAAAAGTTCCTGTTCCAATCCTCATGCAGATGTTAGCTCTCCATGACATCTCTGGCATACTTTTAACTCCCGTCGACTCGAGGGCTCTTCTTCGAAGCCACAGCAGCGCCAAATGTAGAGGATACAACAGAATCCCAGACTCCATCTGCTTTCCAAAGACTTGGGCTTTGTGATCTCTCTCATTAGAGGCTTTTCCCAGTCTTTCAGTGGCAGAGAATATAGGATCTTTACCAGTCTGGTGGAGACAAAGCCTACATGGCACTGGTCATGTGGGGCAACGCCTTTATGGCGAATGGGCCTCCTCAGGCCTCCACCAAGGGCTATTCTACAGGATTTCTGCAGAGTCTCTCTTTCTTCTCCCCTGTGGTCAGGTACCAAGGGAAGTAGAGGGTTAAGAGCTCACCTCTGTCTGGCATCTTCAAAGGCGATCAAACTGTAGAAGTGGCTGTGGAGGAGTTGCTCTCTCTTCAGCTCTCTGCCAGGAGCCAGAATGAGCTGGTGCTGGCTTTCTGTGTTTTGAGCCCTCAGAGAAAGAGAGGACTGCAGTTTGACTGCAGTTCATCATACTCATCATGCTCCTTTCCACAGGCTGCCTGAGGGATGAGCTGTGCTGCACAGCCATCTCAGCATGGCTTGGCCACAGGACTACTTGCATACACGCCAGAGCAGGCAAGAGGGAATTTTTAGGAGTACCAGAGACCTTCCTGGCTAAATCCCATAACACAGACAAGGCTTCTGTCACTCCCTACCTCCGCAGTCTTGACTGAAGAAATGGCCCACTCATAGGGACACACAGCCTGAGAACAGGGGCAGACAGCAGGAGAGCTGCCAAGGCTACCAGACTCAGACTTGGCACCTCCCCTGTGTGTGCTTCCCCTCTGTGTTTTCTCCAGCACATGCAACCAGTGTCACAAACAAGGAGCTCCAGCAAGGACAGGCACTTCCAGGGACTGTGAAGAGGCTCAGGTTGGAGCAAGAAGGTTTTAGTAAAGGACACAACCTCACTAGAAAGAGAGTATTTCCCACCTGCATTTTAATAGAAGTGATTCTGCTTCAGACCCACCTCGCCTGGATATGAAGGACAGGTCAGCCCAGGAGTGAAGCACTGAAGGATGGAGATAGCAGCTAGAGGACTGACAGAAGTAAAACCAAACTCAGAACATACCCAGAAACATTGGCCCCAGCAAGCTCTCAGTGGCAATACCAAATGAGTTGCTTCCTGCCTCCTCAGACACTAATTACCTGTGTGTCTTAATTCTTGTACTAAACATTCCTCTCCCAAGTTAAAGTGAATCTGATTTAATAGCCCTGCACAGCCTCCAAGTGCCTTTTTCCTTTAAACTTTCTCCTGTGTGGCAGTGTGACTCCACCTG
Source organism: Upupa epops (assembly GCA_013397515.1). Taxonomy (NCBI): domain Eukaryota; kingdom Metazoa; phylum Chordata; class Aves; order Bucerotiformes; family Upupidae; genus Upupa; species Upupa epops. The sequence goes on from VZRI01009583.1 coordinate 7,897, forward strand.
TGACCTTGTTCTAGCTGATACTGTACGACCCAGGTACCATATCAGAGCAGCATTATTTTAACTCCTAACTGGCTTTTGTCTTCAGTGCTGTGAACTGGGAAAAGAGAAAAACAGCATGAGATGTGGAGACAGTGCCTTCCACTACAGTCTACAGTTAGCTATAGCTAACCTTCACTAAAGACTACTGAGAGGGTTATAGAGCCCAGAAAGATCATAGAATCATTCAGCCTGGAAAAGATGCTTGGCCTGAAGTCCAACTATTAACCTTGCTCTCTACCAAGTTCATCACTAACCCTATCGCTAAGCCCCATATCTAAATGACCTTTAAAAATCTTGAGGGGTGGTGACTCAACCACCTCCCTGGACAGCCTGTTCCAAGGTCTGACTACCCCTTCTGTGAAAAAACACACCACTATAAGTCAACAGGATCCAGCAGATAGTTCTTGGGTTCATTGCCTGCCTCTGCAGGACAGGACAGATAGTGATAGGACTTACATGGCTTATCCTCAACACTCTCTACTTAGAAACTGTTTGAACTGCAGCCTCCTATGCCTGCTGATACTTCTTGCTTACTACCGTCTGACACAGCTTGTTCTTGAGTTTCTAGAGAGTCCTTTCAGTTAGGAAAAATGTCCATCCTAGTTGTTCACAGCCCCAGTGGCCACACAGCATCAGGCACAGAGGAGCCCAGGAAAGAAGGAGTGACACAGTATGACTGAGAATGTCAAGTCTGCTTTGAAGGGTCTGCATGGGCAGACCTTTAGCTGTTATTTAGCTCCTTGACAGCAAAGCAGGTGGTGAATTTACAGAACCATGTCCTTCTCAAAAACAGTTTTGCCACAAATTTCTGTCACTTCACAAAAGCTCTTTGCTTCTAACTTGATGCTGACCTTTGCCACTGACGGGAGGAAAAGATGATGTTTATCTCAGCAGACAGCTTTGCAGATCCAGATGAGGCTGTGAGGTTATTGAGTAGCTGACATGGAGGGATTAACAGGAGCATGGATTATCATGGTAATAAATCCAGTCTGACACAGGTCTCCATACTTAAAAGCAGCCTCTCACCGTCAACAGGTTTGGTAGTTTTGGTTGGTCGTAAGATGTAGTAACAGCCTCAGTGTAAGTGTCAGCTCTTGATTAATAAAACATAGTTTATGTTTTGAGTTTGCCAAAGACTTCTCTACTGCAAACTTCTCCTCACATGGACAAGTCCCTTCAAATCCCCAGGAGCGAAGCAGAGGTGCTGCAGATCCACAGGCAGCAGCAGCGTTCTGATCCTGTGTGAGCATTTGTACACAAAGTCAAAGTTCCCCTCAGTGCCACAAGGTGAGGAGAAAGGCAGGCAGAAACCTCCACAGGACACAGTGCCCCCCCAAAGCCCACTGTTGAGCTTTCCTTACACCTGCTCCTGCCCCTCCTCAGTTTTTATCACACATGGTTCCAGGTCCACAACCTACAGACACGAGCAGGTGAAGGTATCCTCATCAACTTGCTGTCAAGCTTGTGAAGAAGTCTGAAGAGATTTTCACTACCAAGCACTCAAAAGCCATCATTTTCTTCAGAAGCAGGAATTTCTGTAAGCACCCTGCCCTTGGCTTTTTCCCAGACAGAGAGGCAGGGAAATATTTGCTTTTCTTCAGGTCATCAGGCACAATAGTCACTTGCTTGGAGTAACTTTACTGCTCCTGGCTCCTCCCCATGCTCTTTCTTCCCATCCTTCTCTACATCAGCCACATGTCACACCAAACAAACTACCGAAGCCTTCAGCAGACGCACGTGTTACCTACAGACACACAAAATGCAGCCACAACACAGAGCTGCAGCCTCACTGCAGTTTGTAATGAGCTGAGGGGAAAAAACGTGCAAAACCCCTGTGCCACATCACATCCTTCCATTGTCAGCTGTAAGAAAAATAGCTTCAACGACCACGTCTAGTGGGATCGTCCACTGACACAGGCCTCAGCCATATACTCCTCCAGTCTTGACACTAGCTAGACAGTTTTTAACTGAGGCATTAATCCTCAGCACTCGGGGAAGGAGACATACTGAAGAGGCTGGTAGCCTAGCTATAACCCATGAAGACTGGCTGTTAGTGGTGAAAATACTCACTGACCCAGCTCAAGGAGAGTGACAAAACCATCTGCAGGTGATTCAGTGTGAAGTCCAGAACAGCTCCTCTGGACTGAAGTAGAGTGGAGTTCAAAAACATATTTCTGTGAATAATACAGCAACAGAGAGCTGCTGGGGTAAGTGAAATTCTCCTCCTAAATGCAGTCTCCAGCAGGATATTTTTTAATCTGCAAGGCAAAAAATACCCACCTTGAGCGTTTCTCACTGCCATCCCAATGAAGGCAATTGGGGCACAGATTACACAGCACTCTCTGCTCTCCCTTCTCCCATTTGTACCCATATGGCATGTATTTTTGGGCAGATCTGCATGGCCTCACTGTGGAGTGACCCTAGGCAGCGGTTTTCCAGCACACGTCAGAAATCAGTGATAAAATGAGGGTGCTGGTGGAGGCTGAGTCCCCTCTTGCTGGAAAACACTCAGTCCACTTCTGCTCCTCCTAGTCAAGCAGGAGCCCCTGACTTACTGCTCTTTGCTTTTGCTTTCCCTTTTGCTTCCTCTTCCCCTCCAAACCACACCACTCTCTCTTACAGTTGCCCACCATCTCCCTCCTCAATTCCTGTCCAAGCTCAAAGCCACTTTCCAACTCTGCCACTTTCTCCAGATCTGTTTTGCTAAGATTATGATTTCATTTTCAGAACTGATAAACCAGCAGACAAATGGCCAGCTGCCACTCAGGGATCTCGCATTGTCTTTGATGCTTCTGCTGGAAGGTGTCTCTAGCTGCACGGCCAGTAGAGCACACAGATTGCAGTGCACCAGGAGCCAAACCAGCATGGGCTGGAGTTTGGTACACACCAACATGAGCACTGGTGAGGCCTCATCTTGAGCAATGGGGTCAGGTTTGGGCACTTCAACACAAGAAGGACATTGAGGGGCTGGAGCAGGTCCAGAGAAGGGCAAAGAAGCTGGCAAATGGCCTGGAGGACAGGGCTGATGAGGAGAGGCTGAGGGAACTGGGGTTGTTTAGCCTGGAGAAAAGGAGGCTGAAGGGAGACCTTACTGNGGGGAGACCTTATTGCTCTTTACAGCGCTACCTGAAGGGAGGCTGTAGAGAAGTGGGGGTTGGTCTCTTCTCACAAATAAAGTGTCAGGATGAGAGGAAATGACCTCCAAGTTGTGCCAGGGGAGGTTTAGATTGGACATCAGGAAAAATATCTTCTCTGGCAGAGTGGTCAGGGGTTGGACCAGGCTGCCCAGGGACTGGGTGGAGTCATTGTATATGGGAGGGTTCAAAAACCAAGTAGATGTGGCCCTAGGGAACAGCTTTTAGTGAACAGAGTGAGGTTGGGTTGACAGTTGGGCTGGATGATCTTGGAGGTCTCTTCCAATGTTAATGGTTCTGTGATTCTATGATTCTACCTTCTATGCTATCAACGCAGGGACAGCTTTGCACTGAATCCATGCTGATGTACAGGCTCCTTCATCCTCTAGACAGAGCAAGGCCAAATTGGCTACTCTCTGTGCAACTCTTCCAATACCCTCTGCACAAATAAGCCCATGCCAAGTCATAGCCTGCTTTCACATGCTCTGTGCATGCAGGAAAGAAGCTGGACTGTTTTCCTGACACAGATGTGGATAATAATTTTTGCTCCATTCATTTGGAGACATCTGTCTGTTTTCATGCCTGCAGTGTACGCTGGTATGGAAGTTGCATCTGCTAAGAACTCTGCTCCCTATCCTTGGGACTATTCCACAGAATCACAGAAAGTCACAGAATATCTTTGGTTGGAAGACACTTTTAAGATCATCAAGTACAACTTTCAACCCAGCACTGCCAATTCACCCCTATCTCATGTCCCCCAGTACTGCCTTTCAAATCCCTCCAGGGACGGGGACTCCACCACTGCCCTGGGCAGTCTATTACAATAACCCTTTTGGTGAAGAAATTCTTCCTAACATCCAGCCTAAACCTCCCCTGATGCAACTTACAACCATTTCCTCTGGTTCTATCACTTGTCACCAGGGAGAAGAGGCTGAGCCCCTCCTTGCTACAATCTCTTTTTGGGTAGAGACTTTCAGAGAGTGTTAAGGTCTCTTCTCTCAGCCTCCTTTTCTCCAGGCTAAGCAACTCCAGTTCTCTCAACTGCTCCTCACAGGACTTGTGCTCTAAACCTTTCATGAGTTTCACTGCCTTTCTCTAGACCCACTCCAGCACCTCACTGGACCTGGTGAGGGGCCCAGTCCTGACACAGTATTTGAGGTGCCACCTCACCAGTGCTGAGTACAGGAGGATGATCACCTTCCTAGTCCTACTGATTTATGATGTAGGCCAGATTACCATTGGCATTCTTGGCCACCAGGCACACTGATCCTTTTCTGACTTGCAGCTTTTCAACCACCCCCTCTGATATCTGTAGCCTGCCAAGAGGTTGTTATGACCCAAGTGCAGGACCTAGCACTTGACCTTGTTGAATCTCATACAACTAACTGTGGCCCATCAATCCCCCCTGTCTGGATCCCTCTGTAAAGCCTCCCTACCCTCCAGCAGATAAACACTTCTGCCCAGCTTGATGTCACCTACAATCTGAGAGTGCACTCAGTCCCCTCATCCAAATCTTTAATCAAAGAGAACAGGTTCCAGAACTGACTCCTGGGGAGTACCACGGGTGACCGGATGCCAGCCAGCTTTAGCCTCGTTCACCNTGCAGCTTTTCAACCACCCCCTCTGATATCTGTAGCCTGCCAAGAGGTTGTTATGACCCAAGTGCAGGACCTAGCACTTGACCTTGTTGAATCTCATACAACTAACTGTGGCCCATCAATCCCCCCTGTCTGGATCCCTCTGTAAAGCCTCCCTACCCTCCAGCAGATAAACACTTCTGCCCAGCTTGATGTCACCTACAATCTGAGAGTGCACTCAGTCCCCTCATCCAAATCTTTAATGAAGATATTAAAGAGAACAGGCTCCAGAACTGACTCCTGGGGAATTCCACTGGTGACCGGGTGCCAGCCAGCTTTAGCCTCGTCCACCACCACTCTCTGGGCTTGGCCATCCAGCCAGTTTTTTATCCAGTGTAGCCTGTATTTATCCCAGCCTTGTGCCAGAAGTTTCAGAAGGAGAGTGCTGCTATGGTCCAGGGGGACAAAGTCTACAGCCCTTCCCTCATCCACTAGATGGGTCACCCTGTTGTAGAATAACAGGTTACTTAGGCAGGACCTGCCTTTCATAGGCCCCTGCTGACTGGGCCTGATCACCTGGTTGTCTTCCATGTGCCCCATGATGGCACTGGAGATGATCTGCTCCATAAGCTTCCCTGGCACTGAGGTCATGCTGACAGGCCTGTAGTTCCCAGGATCTTCCTTCCAGCCCTTCTTGTGGATGGGCAATACATTTGCTAATCTCCAGTCTGGGACCTCCCTGGTTAGCCAGGACTGTTGGTAAATGATGGAGGAGCAGCTGAGGGAGCTGGGGCTAGTTAGTATGAAAGGGAGAAGGCTGGGGGTAGACCTCATTACTGCCTACAGCTACCTGAAAGGAGGTTGTAGAGATACGGAGATTAGTCTCTGCTCACAAGGAACAAGAGACAGGACAAGAGGAAATGGCCTCAAGCTGCCCCAGGGAAGTTTATGCTGGACATGAGGAAAAACTTCTTTTCTTCCGGGAAAGGGTCATCAGGCCTTGGAACAGTCTTCCCAGGGAGGGAAATCACCTGAATCACCATCCCTGGACTGTCTCATGGTTGTGTAGACCTGGAGCTCAGGGACAGGGTTCAGCAGTGGCTTAGTGACAGCAAGGTTGATAGCTGAATTTAAGGATCTAAAAGGTGTTTTCCAACCTAAGCAGTTCTCCGTTTCTATGATTCAAAGATCATATTGATGCATCAAGAATGACTGCTCACACCACAGTGACTGCGTTGCCCAGGCTCCTCAGCACCACGACCATCACCTGTAGTCAGTGCAGCTCACTCCTGGGGCATCACCATGCCACTAAAGCCTTCAGCGTTCACAGTGCTCCCACACAGTCCCCATCCTGCCTAGGTTTTTGCCTCCGCCCATGTGCCATCCAGCCCCAGGGGGATGAACTCCTGTGGTCCTGCTCCTTTCCTGGACACCTGAATCAACATCATGTCCACCCTCAACCATTGTTCTTTGAATCATAGAATCATTAAGGTTGGAAGAGACCTCCAATATCATCCAGTCCAACCGTCAACGTCAACCCAAGGCCACCCTGCCCACTAAACCCTGTTCCCTAGGGTTGTATCTACTCATTTTTTGAACCCCCCCAGGATCAGTGACTCCAGCCCCTCCTTGGGCAGCCTGTTCCAACCCCTGACCAGAGCAGTGCTTCTCAGCCTTGCAATTGGCTGTTTCACCAACGCCAGCTTTGAGATGGTAAATAAAACAGCAGCAAGTTCCCAAAGCTGTGCTAAAAAGAGAAAGGGAGCAAGAAAGGGCTGGATGCGCTGTTTCAGGGTGTATGAATGGCTGGAAACAAAACTCCAATCTCTGAAAACATGGATAAAATAGGAATAAAAGGTGGGGAAAAAAATCACGAGGAGCAAGAGGGAGGCAAAAAGGAGAGGGGCTCTCAGTATTGATGTTTGAAACAGGCTCTTTAAACTGGAAGATAATGACACTGAAAATTATTCTGAGCTTTTCAAAGACATAAATGACCAAACTGCCTCCTGACTCCTGAATTACATTATCCAGAAACAACTTAATAGCGTGTTATTATCGCTTCTCCTCGCTGACAGGATTTCGGCACTGAAAAGACAAACAAGAAGCGCATTCATAATCACAGCTGTGCTCACCTCTGCGACATGCTAGCCGCAGCTAATTCCAGGTAAGTGTCTCTGCAACCGGGGGAGCTTGGTGGGGTTCATCACGCTTGAAGATGAGGTAATTGCCTTTGTCACTGCTTGAAGGGGCCCATGGGGGTGGCTGGAGCTGAAAATCTGCTGTATGGGGGGGAAAGGCATGTCCAAGCTGGCTGGTGGCAGCTCTTGGGGACTCACCATTGGACTCAGTGGGTTACAGTGCTCCTCTTTCCACCTGTGAGTGGTCTGGGGATGTGCAGGCAGCAGAGGGGTCGCCATGGCTCCTGCAACCACGTCTGTGCTAGCCTGCCAGAGACTTATAAGAATGAAAGCAGAACATGAAAGGAAGACATCTGGATGTGCAAGGGGAAACTATGAGTAAACAACTTCGTCTGAGCTCTGCAGGGATAGCCCCAACCTTTGGCATTTGCCAGGCAGAGTTACTTTTCATGACCCAGATAGAGCCTTGCTGCTGCTTCCAGAGCTGGGAAGCCTGGCAAGTCCCTCGCCCTTCCTGCCACCCCTGCCACCCCATCCCTGTGCTCTGGTTCAGAGGTGGTAAGGCAGTTTAGTCACATTGGGTTCCCAACCACCCCTCATGCCCTGGGCATACACTGGCACAGGCATCATCTTGGTGTACACCACGGATGATCCTGACATCACACAGCACCATTGTGCCACCACCTGAGTGGCAGTGCCACGGCAGTTTGCCTTTGGCCAGTCCCAAGGCTTTTTCTTACACCGTCCTTGTGTTTTATCGATGTGAGCCACAGCAGAGCAGCACTGCTCTGTCCAGGGAGGTGCCTCAACTCCTCCTGAGACCTCTCCCAATGCCAGAGATGGGGCTGCCTACACCTACAGCAGGCCAGCACTGAGCCCAGTCCAGAAAAAAAGAGAGACGGAATAGAAAGAGGAAGAGAGGCCGTCCTGTTGGTTTCACTTGTCTGCTACTGCTGCAGGATGCATTTGCGCAGGGCTGCCCACAATGCAGAGCATGACCTAGCCCAGCAGGGTCTGCAGCCAGAAGACACAGAATCATAGAATCATTACAGATGGGAAGGGACCTCGAAAGACCATCTAGTCCAATTCCTCTGCCACAGCAGGATCACCTAGACCAAGTTGCACAGGAACACAGCCAGGCGGGTCTTGAATGATTCAGAGAAGGAGACTCCACAACCCCCCTGGGCAGCCTGTTCCAATGCTCCGTTACATTCACTGGGAAGAATTTCCTTCTGATATTTAGATGGAACCTCCTATGTTCCAGCTTGCACCCATTGCCCCTTGTCCTATCACCAGATGACCTTGAGAAGAGCCTGGCTCCCTCCTCCTGACACCCACCCTCACATATTTAGAGACATGAATGAGGTCACCCCTCAGCCTCCTCTTCTCCAACCTAAAGGGACCCAGCTCCCTTAGCAGTTCCTCATAAGGGAGGTGTTCT
>VZRI01009583.1:18506-33323 GCA_013397515.1 Upupa epops
TCCTGTTCAGCTGCTGTCAATAAACACTCCTAGGTGCTTCTCTGCTGAGCAGTTTTCCAGCCACTAATCCCCAAGCCTGTAGTGCTGCTAGGGGTTGTTTTGGCCAAAGTGCAGGATGCAGCATTTAGCACTACTGAACCTCATCCACGATGGAACAGTCAAGCACAATCTCTCCAGGATGAGCCTATTCTCCCATTAAAATGACTGCTCAGCCTGCTAAGCAGTTAGTACTGGTACCACACTTCAAGATAACTTCCCACACCACATCAATCAGCTTTCTTCACTGCAAGACTCTGTCTGGCTCTCACCAATGCCTTTTGTAGAACCACAGTCTCATAGGGTTGGAAGGGATCTCCAATGGTCATCTAGTCCAATCCCCCTACAACAAGCAGGGCCATCTCTAACTAGAACAGATAGACCAGAACCCCATCCAACCTGACCTTGAATGGCTCCAGGGATGGGAATCCTAAGATTCAAGAACTTTTTCCTCATGTCCAACCTCAATTTACTCTTTTCCAGATTCTAACCATGACCCCTTGTCCTATTGTTCCTGCCCTTGTTAATAGCCTTCCCCAGCCTTCTGACCAGCCCCTTTCAGGGATTGGAAGGTCCCCCTGGAGTCTTCTCCAACCCCAACTCTCTCAGCCCATGTTTCTGGTTTAGGTGCATTTATACCCCAAAGTGAATTCCAAGCGCACAATCACCTCATGGCTCAGGTGTCCATACTGACCTTCTGCTCCTCATGGCTTTGTCAATGTGCTCAATGCACTCCAGTTTGTCTGATACCCAAAAAGAAGAGGAGCAACTGCAATTCCAGTGCAGACTGGTTGCAGCACAAGCATTCAGAGGACTTACCAGCATGACGGACAGTTTAGTCACGGTGAAGTACAAGACAGTAATAACAATGGCCATGGTCACTCTTTCTCCTATTTTCTTTATGAGCACAATGATATAATGAGGTCTTGTGCACGACACTGTGTTTATTAGCCATCATTAAGTAATCTCCTCCATCTTTGTTTTAATAAAAGATTAAAACAAAGATGGGCACTGGGAGGCTGCGCTGGAAGAGCAGAGCAGGGATCCATGGGCAGCAACTCTGGGGAGACCCTTGCTCTACATCCACATAAGCCTGGAGGTGCGGGTCTGCAAACCATCAGAATCACAGACTCATAAAGGAATCACAGAATCATTAAGGCTGGAAGAGATTACCAAGATCATCTAGTCCAACCATCACGCTGGCTGCAGAAGCTAACATGCATTTTACATGCAGACATGGAATCACAGAATTACTGGTGTTAGAATGGACCTCAAAAGCTCATCAAGTCCAACCCCCTACCCCTCAAAGCAGAGCTGCCCAGAACACAGTGCACAGGACTGCACCCGGGTAGGGTCTGAGTACTTCCAGAAAAGGAGACTCTACAGCCTCTCTGGCGGCCTGTGCCAGGGCTTTGGGACTCACACTGGAAAGAAGTCTCTCCTTATTTCCAATGGAAACTTCCTGTGTTCCAGCTTGTGCCCAGTGCTCCTTGTCCTGTCCCTGGGCACAACTGGAGACGGCCTGGCACCATCCTCCAGCCACCCTGCAGACAGTTATCGGCTGGATCATCCTACTAGGTCAGGCCTACGCCTTGTTCCCCTCTTTGCAGTGAGTGCTGCAGCAAAGGGAAGAGGCTTCAGGATCTGTTATTGATGCATCTGTGTATCACAGGAGGGAAAAGTAGCCTCAGCAAAAAATGATCTGAATCAAGTGAAAATAAAAGAGTGTAAAATAGAAAAGTTGTTCCCTGCTTCACAACTCTCCTGCAGTCTGGGTGAACAGTTTTAACCACAAGAACAGAAATCAGAGTGCCCTGGGTCCAGCAAGCAGGTAAGAAGGAAGCTGTGGAATGAGCAGCAAGTACTGGGCAGTGCTGTGGATGATGACAAACAGCATGGTGCTCTCTGGGTCACATAGGCTGACCCAGGGAGGCTGTCACCCTTTGACAAGGTCAGCTTGAGTTGCACAGTGTTGGTGGGGGGTGGGAGGAGTGGGTAAGAGCTTGGTGTATTGCAGCTCAGGAGCAGCAATGATCCCTGCAGGGGACAGAAATGCAGATCACAGAGTTGTGGTGACAGCTCTCTGAAATGGCATGGAAACCTATAGACAATGCTGCCCCATGCTCCCAGGGCAGGGAGGAAGCAGACTTAGCTTTATCTGACTGGCAAGGAGATGTGCATCTTCCCAGCAGAATTATACCCACTTCTCCAGCCCATCCCAACATGTCTGTTGTAGACCAGAAAAATAAACTTCTTGGGAAGAGGAAATTTGAGGGGACCATTTCATCTTGCTTACAGTTAGCAGTGCACGTAGCATCACCCACTCAGCAGAGAAAACAAACAAGGACTTAGGCTGGAAGCCCAAACGTCACCCAGAGTCCACAGTCAGGCATCCCTCCTACAGAGGAGTTGTGACTTGGCCCTAGATGGGGGCCAGGTGCCCTCCAAAGCCACTCTGTAACTTCCCTTCTTGGGTCAGCAGGGGAGAGAAAAATATGAGAGGCTGGTGGGTCAAGACAGCAACAGTTCAATAAAGCATGTGGAAGCAAAGGTAAATAATGAAGACTATTCTCTACTTCCTCTCAGCAGAAGGTGTTCAGCTGTTCTTTTGGGAAGCAGGGTCTGATACACATAGTGATTGCTCTGGAGAACAAAACACCATCAACAAATGCCTCCCCTCTGCCTCCTACCTTCTTTTCACTCATTTTATATCTGGGCTGGTGCCACATGGTCCGAAATAGTCCTTTTGTCAGTCTGGGTTAGCTGGCCTGGCCCACCCCTCAGCCTTCTTCAGCTAGGGAGACTGTTAAGAAAGACACCACACCCCACTCCTTGGTGCTGTGTGAGCCCTGCTCAGCAGCATCCAAAACACTGGGGGGTTATCAACAACTCTCCAGCTACCATCGCACACACAGTACTGGGAGAGATTGCCTGAGCAGGATCACCTCCATCCCAGCTAAACCAAATACAAGGTCTTTGGTAGGTACAACACATTTATTTTGCAGGGTCAGGACTGTACAGCATACATTCATTACCAGCAGGTTCACAGCACTTTGTTGTCATTCCCCCAGCCTCCACTGAATTTCAGGAAAGAGGTGGGATCACTGTCCTCTTCCTCCATTTCATCTGTAAGAAAACAGGTCAGGAAAAGCTCAAAAGTACAGAGGCATTTGCTGGCAAGACCAGAGATGAACCTCAGAAAGCCAGGCTCCCAGTCCACCACTCTTACCAGTAGGGTCCCCTTTCCCTGGTGGAAGGAGAGGAAGCCCTAGTACCAGCACACTGGGTCTCACAAGGTTCACAAGGTCTCACTCTCTGAGAAACTCTCTCCTCACATGAATAGAAATCAAACTAAGGAGACAGCAAAAGCCTTTTTAATTTTACAGGGAGTTATCAGTTCCCTCTGAGGCTCTGAGAAATGTTTTGACAGTTCTAGGAAGGGTTGTGAGTCTCTTCAATTCCGTAAGGTTATTTAAGAAAAAGCCAAGGAGAGGCTTTTGCTTCCAGTGCAGTCCCCCTTGAATCTGAGTTGAGATTCCCCAGCTCAGGTAAGAAAAGCAAGTACCCTGCCCTTCCTAAACACACAGTATCCTACACCACCTTTTTCAAAGCCATGGAAAGACAGAGCTCTGGTACCAACTCTAGCCCTCAGTGCCATGGAGCGCAGCAGTGCTGTAACAGGCAAGGACAGTGTGGTGGTGGTAATGCGGTACAAGGCACCAAAACAGCCAGAGGGAGCAGACAGGAACAGCCAGAAAGGCAAATGGGATGTGGAGAGAGGAAGGGAAGGAGGAATCACCTGAGTCTCTCCCACCAGTTCATGTCAGTATGTGGAATGGTGCATCCGGCTCAAGACAGCAGTGACCCACTTCCCCAGCTGGGACCCTTTCAGCCACAGGAAGAGTTCATATACATTGATCTGCCATAGGCTCAGGGCTTCTGTAAGAGAGATCTGCACCCTCCTGTAAATCGAGTGACTCTTGCTCCTCTGATACCTGGAACGAGAGAAACAGCTGCATTAGATCCAGCTGGATGAAGCCAGGAGAAAAGGAGGCTTGTTCTACATTTTGAGTATAACCGACCTGCCCCAGGGGAGAGGAACATCCCACACCTGGAGAATCACCAGCAGTGGGTATCCCTGGAAGTAGGGACCTTCTCCAAGTGATGCTACTAAGGAGCTGGACTCTGCCCTCTTAGCACAAATCTGGCAGAAGAAGCAGACCATTCCCCTGTGAGCTATGTTCTCTCACCACTGTGTGTGCTGACCTTGAGCCATGAGCATCCTTTACCCAGCTTCACTTCAGCCAAGAAGGACAGGTGCACAATCCCACAGCCCTTCCAGGTCACTCATTCGTAAGCGTCCAGCAATGCTAACACACAGATTCTAAGAAACATAATTACCCGTTTCTTTAGAAGGAGAGGTTAAACAGGCTTTGCACGTTCCTCATCAGCCTGAGATATAAGTTACTTCTTTTGCAAGGACAATGAATCTGAGGCAGAAGTACACTGACTCGCAGATGAAAGTACTTGTACAACTGCTGCTCCTGGCTTGTAAACACCAGCCTCATCTACTTACTTAGCCAGAGTCGCTCGACCAGGCTGTAGAAACTGGCAGCTGTGACCCTGCAGGTCTTTTTTACCCACAAGTATTTCTCAGTGGTGATACCTGTAATGGGCCTCCACTCTGGAGGGGATAAATCCTAAACTCTTACCCTAAGACCTCCAATTTCATCCCTGCCCCCAGCTCCAGGGTGGCAGTCCTGTCCTCAGGAAAGGGTGAGTAGGAGAGCAGCACAGAGGCTGAAATATAAAACTGAGCAGGGACAGGACCACAGCAGACATGCTAATGAGGGGAAGATCTCCACAGCTAAGAATAAGAGGTCAAGACGCCAAGTTAGGCATTGTCAGGGTTCGGGGACAGCGGGGAGGGCTCTGATAAGCCTTAATGGCCCTGATTAACCTGGGATCCTCACTCTTCCACCCCTCTGCTCATAGACCTAGGAGCTCCAGGGAATCTCAGGTGTCCACCTTCAGGCCCTGTCTGAGGTACACAGGAGAAATGATCTCCAATTCATGCTCTGCTGTGAAGCTCCTTAACCTGGACTTCACACACTGACCTCCTGGCTTGACCTCAGCTCTGCACTGCCATTATGGACCCCTGGATCTGATCTACAGACTAACTTTCTGGTTTAACATTGGATCTGCTCTTTACTGTGATGTTGCATTACGATACAGACTTCTGGTTGACCTGATCACCATCTCAGAGGCTGTCTTGCTTGCCCTGCTCAGCTGCAGAGGGACTGGACTCTGTCTGGCCTGTTGGCCCTAGGATCCTTCCTAGCTTCTGGTCCCCTGCTTCTCCACATCTGGCTGTGGTGCCTGAAGAAGAGACTCACGTAGAAACAGCTCTGATGCAGCAGCGAGACATGTTGAGGAAGGAGCTGGCACTGGCCCGTGTGTGCAGGGCTGACTCGATCCCCCTTAACAGGTCATTGGTCTTGAGCAGCAGCAGCATCTGACGGGGGACGTTGTTGAGGAGCTGGGTGATCTGGGGCAGGTAAGCAGCAGCATTGGACCGGATCTCCACATCCTGTGGTCAGCCAGGTCATGTCAGGGAGGAAGGAGAAAGAAGCCCATAACAGACACTTAAGGAAAGAGTGGAAGACCAAAGCAGACACAGGGTGACATTGTTCTTTGGTTCCCCAGCTTCCAACAAATAGGCTGCCCATATGTGGCAGGTGCAGCTCCCACTCCCTCCTTGGCAAAGACCAGACAAAGTCACCCAAAACTATAGATCAGTAGTTTATGTTTTGTCTCCTTGACACCACAGTGCTCCTTGAAGCAGCAGGTCCTACAGTCAGACAGACTTCCCCCTTGGGTAGAGTCCAAGGGTAGTTCCCTGACATTGACTCCACACCTTCCCTTTGGTGAGTGGCTTTTCATTTGGCTTTTCCCTTTGGTTGGAAATCTCTCCCTTGTATGTGTGAGTGCACACAGTTTTGGATTATTTTTTCTCTGAGCATTCCTTAAAGATTAGAAATCTTGCTGTGTAGTAATATATTCCTGTCCAACATCTGAAGTTGTGTGTTGTTAGAGTGCCAGGCAGCTCTGGCTGCAATAAATCCGTGTTTTCCTGATAGATACTGCTGTCTGATTTGGTAGATGCCTCCATGACACCTTGGTAGGAGCCCAGGGATAACTGATGGGCTACAGCCTGAGACACTTAGGATGGGCTCCCCTCCAAACACGAATCACCACAGCATGCAAGACAGACAGCCAGTCCCCACTTTTCTACCCCTGTTTAGATCTGAGAGGTCCCTCAGCATCCCAGTAAATGCAGCGCAGCATGGCGCGTGAACTGATCCCACTCACAGGCCACATCCCCACCTCTTTGTACAAATCACACCAATCAGCAAATCCAAACAGAGGCCCCTGAAACATCTGAAACGTGAATCCAGCAGGACACAGACAGAGAGCAGTAAATGACTTCTTACAGGAGGCAAGCGTCTTTGTGGGAAAAGGAAGGTCTAAAGCTTGAGAGATGGATGGTTGATGTTTCACAATACAGGATCTCACACTTAGTCTTTGTGAACTTCAGACTTCTCTTAAAGAAACAACCCTGCAGAGCCTGACTGTGCAGGTCACGATGGTCAGAGCTACACAGAGCTCATGCAGCACCAGGGGTGCTTTGCTGCTGCCACGCAAGTCTTTGTGTCACTGACCAAACACACAAAGCTCCAGCAAGGAGATGCTGAGCTCTCCTAAACATTAAATGTTGTGATCCATTATGTGTGGCAGAAGATTCCTCCCTAATCACCTCTTATCCCATAGTATCCTGCCTGCAGAGCATACTCTATTTTCCACACACAGGGGGTTTTTTTCTACTTAATTTCTTCTTATTTTTAGCTCCAGCTGCTTGTCCACAGCACACCACCACCACATGATCTGCCACCAGAACTGTCATTTTCTGTGGAGGGCACAGACTGCTCAGAGGAAGAAATGCACTGTGCCACATGACCTGAGAAAAGCCCCTCAGCTGCAGCTGCTGAGGCTGCTGCAGGATGCAGCAAAACACAGTCATAAAATCAGATGAGATGAGGCTAGCACTCTCACAGGCCAGCCTTGGCTGCAGACACTACTAACTACACCTATGGCAATGCTCAGACATTTGCCTAGCCTGCTCCTCTAGCTATGCAGTGACAGGACTCCAAACCTCTTGAGATATGCAGTAGTGTTTCCCTGGCCTTGCCACTGGATCTGGATTTTCTCAGGTTTAACCCACATTTCCTTAGCCACATTTAAACCCATTACTTCTCATCCTGTTTGCAGCAGTCTTTCACAGAATATTCAAAATCACTGCTACAGCTCTTCTTGACCTGTGCTCTCCTAGACTTTTTCTGCCATTACTTGCTCAGATCGAGCTCATGGGTTACATCTGCTTGACCTCTAGTGCTTGGGCTTCCTACTGGACTTATCCCAGTTTCATTAAACCTTTTCTGTCACATCCTGCCCCAGATGGAACAACACCTTACAGGTAAGATTTCTTTTAGGAAAGTTGTTTACTTCTTTCACAGGTTACTCTCATGTCCATACATCCTCATGCACACTCTTCCAGCGCTGTGCTGATGATATGTACATCCACAGCACTTGGTTCTTGCTGCTGACAGAATCTTTCCAACTCACCCTTGAACTAAGGGCAAGCAGCTGCTCATTTCATAAGCCCACAGCACATCTGCTCACCTTCCCACAATCTGCTGCAAGATTATCCAGTTTCAACATTAGCTGTGTCATGAAGGCAGAGACAACAGAGCTGGCTCCACAAACACTATTCAACTCAGAGACAAAGTTCATTAGCCCACACAAGGCACCGTGCGACCTCAGTGGCACCTCTGGAATAACATTCCCAAGCCAGTTTAGGATAAACATTATTTTTATTGGCTTACTAGCTCAGATTCCCAACAGAATCACATACAAAATTATTAAGGCTGGAAAACACCTCTAAGATCATCATGGCCCAGTCCATGACCAAACACCACCTCAACCTAGACCAGAGCACTAAGTGACATGTTCTGTCTTTTCTTAAACACCTGAGGGATGGGGATTCCACCATTGCCCTGGGTAGTCCATTCCAGTGTCTGATCACCCTTTCCATGAGGAAGGGCTTCCTAATCTCCAACCTAATCCTCCCCTGGCACAGCTTCAGGCCATGTCCTCTCATTCTGTTGCTAGTTGCCTGGGACAAGAGCCTGACCCCCACCTGTCTACAACTTCCCTTTAGGTAGTTGTAGAGAGGGAGAAGGTTCCCCCTGAGTCTCCTCTTCTGCAGGCTGGCCTCATTGTATTGGAGCTACCTCTGTGTCTACTTGCTTTAGTGCCTCTGAATCCTTTCTGGGAGCTCCAGAACTAACCAGACCAAGTACAGAAGTGCTTGACAGTCACTATTGTTTCTGGTATGCAGAAAATCAATCCATTTAGAAAGCCATCAAATTAGGAGGCAGGGGGTCTCTTACCCAAGATATCTGATCTACTCATTTCTATGGATAATGGCAAGACAGAACAGCAAGTTCTGTCAGATCCATCACCATAAAACACCAACCTGAAGGAATTTCCAGAAACAAATATCACAGGACAACATCATAACACTATTGACATTAATTTAATCCTCTCTACTACAATCACAGGCAGATCAAACTGTAAGATACAACATTTCTATCTTCAGACACTAGCCCATTGGCTGAAATTATATCAGTGCATGTTCATCTCTAGAAACAGCTCAGCTGGCAGTGGCTGCTGCTGTTCTGCAGGTAGGTCTGTGTGTGTCAGGAGTGTGAAGAGTGAGAAGCACCCCAGTGTGTGTGGAGAGGAAAGGCTGGAGAATCCAAGTGGCAATTTCCTATATTTGCAGTGACTGAGTTGACAGGATCTGCAGTTAAGCAACCTTGACTCCAAGTCAGTAGGGTTTCTGATTGTGTGGTAATTTCCAACGGTTTTTTAGGAGTTTGTGTCAGTGCTGAGAGTCATTTACATGAATAGCGATCATGTATTATCCTTCTCATGTCTTCCCACTAAGCCTTTACGTCTCCTCTACCTTAAACTGTCCCCCTTGATGGTCCTCTGCACAACCACATCCCACGCTTTTTTAAAGTCTGCTCTACAAAGGTTTCTGCTGCCAGACATGGTGAGAGCTCAGCCACTACCATGCAATACCAAATGTGAGCAGTCCATGACAAGTGAGACTGGGAAATCCAGTTCAGCCACTATAAAATAACTCCTGTTTTGATCTACCTTGCCTAGCAATGCTGCAGAATTCCCCACAGTGCTGGGGGAGGTGTTGCCCAGTACTGCTGCGACATGAGTGGGGCAAGCGGCTACAACAAGAAAAGGCAGCAGAGGAGAAGGAAGGGCACGTGACAGGAAAGGGATACAGGACCTACTTCGATGGCTGAGACTGGTGATCGGTCGATGCCCCTGTTGACAGACTCCCAGGATCTTGCGGTGAGCATGCAGGCAAGGAGAGGGTACAAATTCCCTGCCCCAAGCCTCTGGCTGTACTTCTGCACCTTCTTCATGTCAGCCTTGATGAGGGCCTGCCAAAGGCGGCAGTAGTCCATACGGAATGACTCGCTCAGCACCTAGGGAGGGAGACACGATGCCCAGAAGTCCATGGAGGCCAGGGAACTGGTGCAGAAAGCCTTGTGACCACTTGCTGTGCCCTATCTCCCACTTCAGACCCAGGAAATATCCTTGGAGGGTTATGGAAAAACGTATTTATAGGGGTCTAAGTGGGGAAAGACTGCAGCTGGGAGTGCTCTTGTAGACTGACACCCACAAGCAGCTCCACAAGGCTCTGGAAGCAACATACCTGGTAGAGCCCATGGTCCAGAAGGATAAGATGGGTCTTTCCAGAGGCTGGGCATTTCTTCACCAGCACATTGCCTGGGTGCGGGTCACAGTGCACAAAGCCGTTCACAAAGATCATTTCACTATAGACCTTGCCTAGGTTGCGAGAGATCTGTGAGGAGACAGGAGATGGTCACACACTACAACCCAGGAAGTGTGGGCAGCCCCTCATTCTTAAAAATGCACAGGCTGATTGGCAGCATCTGGCATGGAGTGACCCAGAGCATTCAAGGATCCATGAATCATTGTGTGGGGTTCCAGGTTATTTAAGAACATTTACCTGATGGAGAAAATGCCTGTGGGCAAGAATGAGGCTTCTGCTAATGAAGAGAAAAGGAAGACACAGCAGACTGGGGCACACAGACATTCATAGGGAGGGCACATACAGAGCTGCTGGGATGGGTGAGAGATTGTTTGGAGGAAGACTCAGGTGTTCCCACCCACTGATGGCACCAGAACTCAAGAGGGAAGGTGTGGGAGGAGTCTCAGCCTGACTATTTGCATTCCAGAGTTAACATGGGTTCCCTCTCCCTCCCTTTCCACCACTTCCCCGTTCCATTTCTCAGATACACACTAATCTGATCTGCAGTGTCTGCCAACACAAAGCAGCACAGAAAGGCTGTTTAAATCATGCTGTCACCACTGTGTCTGCCCATGCCACTGCTCCTTATCAGCAAGAGATGTTATTAAAGTTATAAACCTCCTAGGAGCAAGCAGATATCCCCAAGGGCTGGGATCAATCCCTTGCCATGCAATAACACAGAAGCCTCACCGTGACACCCTATTGCTGGCCCTCACTGCCATCAGCAAGCAGCATGATGCTCTCCAGCAGATGCTGAACAAACAATTCAAAGAAATCATTACCAATTAATTCAAGCATGCCTCCAGACACCCAGTGTCTGCAGGCAGCAAACAGGCAACCATTCCCAGAAGCCACGGTAATGGGGATACCAGTGACAGCTCATCCTGTAGAAAGCCAGACCACCAGGGAAGGGTTTGCTTTATCCATCCCTGGAATGCAGCCACCTCCAAGAAGAGTTTTCATGAACAACAGTGACCAAGTAGCTACAAACCAGGAGAAAGAACAGAAACCTGTCCTGCAGCACACCAACAGGGACAGCTGTAGGACCAGGTAGGACAACTCTCTGTCCCTCAGGTGGGCCCTGGAGCCACTGATGAATTACGGAGAATGCTGTCCCCACACCGGATCACAGGTGCCATCACACAGGTGCATTGCACAGTCCTGCTTCCACTTGCAGTTTCCTCCCATCTATCCCAATGCCACACCAGTGCCATTCTGGGTACTCACTGAGGAGAATGCTGCTTGCCTTCAGAACCACCAGTCACTGGAGTTACTCTTCATGGAACCATAGACTGTGTTGGGTTAGAAGGGTCCTTTAAAGGGCATCTAGTCCAACCCCCCTGCAACAAGCAGGGACAGCTCTAACTAGAAGAAGATTGCCCAGAGCCACATCCAACCTGACCTTGAACCAGGGATGGGGCCTCCACCACCTCTCCAGGCAGGCTGTTCCAGGGATCCCCCACCTTCAGATTCAAGAACTTTCTCCTCATATCCAGCCTCAATCTGGAGCTTCAAACCATGACCCCCAGCCTACCATTCCCTGCCCTTGTGAAGAGTCTTCCTCAGCCTTCTGCTTCTGGATGAGCATACAATCTGCTGGATAAAATACTGAAGAGCTGGGCCCAAGTAATAGTGGTTAACAGAGTGAAATCCAGCTGGCAGCCTGTCACAAATCGTGTGCCTCAGGGCTTCGTGTTGGGATCATCTCTGTTCAACATTTTTTATTGATGATCTCAATAATCAATGAGTGTATCATTAGTAAGCTTGCAGATGACACCACATTAGGTTGGAAAGTTCATCTGCCAGAGTGTATGGAGGCTCTTCAGAAAAACTTGGACAGATTGGAGCAATGGGCTGATGTTAATGGCAGGAGCTTCAGTAAGTCCAAGTGCCAGGTCTTGCACTTGGGCCACAACAACCCCATGCAACGCTACAGACTTGGGGAGGTGTGGCTGGAGAGCTGTGTGGCAGAGAGGGATCTGGGGGTTCTAAGTGACAGGAAGATGAATATGAACCAGCAATGTGCCCAGGTGGCCAAGAAGGCCAATGGCATCCTGACTTGTACTAGAAATAGTGTGGCCAGCAGGAGAAGGGAGGTTATCATTCCCCTGTATTTGGCACTGGTGAGGCCATACCTTGAGTATTGTGTCCAGTTTTGGGCACCTCAACACAAGAGAGATGCGGAGGTGCTGGAGCAGGTGCAGAGGAGGGCAACTAAGCTGATGAAGAGAATAAATGAAGAGAATAAATTATCTCTGGTGTAGAGAATAAATCTTATGAGGAAAGACTGAGAGAGCTGGGGCTCTTTAGTTTGGGCTCTGTACAACTACCTGAAAGGATGTTGTGGAGAGGTTGGTGCTGGTCTCTTCTCACAAGCAATTAGTGGCAGAACAAGAGGGAATGGATCCAACTTACAACAGGGTAGGTTTAGACTAGATATTATGCAGAATTTTTTCACAGAAAGTGTGGTCAAGCACTGGAAAAGGCTTCCCAGGGAGGTGGGTGAGTTGCCATCCCTGGATGTGTTTAAAGATCATCTGGATGAGGGGTTGAGGGATATGGTTTAGGGGTGAACTTGTAAGGTAGGGTAGATGGTTGGACTCGGTCCCATGGGTCTGTTCCAACCAGAGTGATTCTATGATTCTGTATGCTGTGACCAGCCCCTTTCAGGGATTGGAAGGTTGCTGTAAGGTCTCCTAGGTAGGTCTTCTCCACTGACAAGTTCTAAAATTGGATTGTACCAAAGTACCAGTTCCTGTGACCTCCCAGAATAGCTGAGTAACTTCTCTGACTTCCTGACAGTCCAAGATAGTCTCTTGTAAGTCTGTAACTCATTCATGCAGCCTGACAAGGAGTTGCCCACCAGAAGGCATGAACTGCGGTAACATGACTTGTGACAGCATCAACCAGGACACCTGGGCACTAAGTGAACCCCATTCTGCCCTCCCTGTCTCAGCTGTTTGCCCTCCAGGGACCTGAAAGAACACAGAAATGTGGGAACAACCTGGGGCACAATGTGATGCCTCACACCCATTAAACACATGTCTAGACAAGGGTGGCAGTTCTGGAAGACTACTGGTTGGTCACGGCTACAGCCTGAAGAGCTATGAATTTGGGGCACTGGAGGATGGGTTGTTTCAAAGACAGCAGATTTTCCTGCACTGTGGTAGTGGCCTAGAATGGGAAAACCAAGTAGTACACCAAGTTTCCCAGAGAAGCTGTACAATCTCCATCCTTGTGCATTTTAAAGACCTGACTGGACAACACCCTGAGGTAAGGACTCCTCTCCTGAGTCACTGTCTGCAAACAAGTTACCAGTCACATCTGTGGTCACAGCCTTTTATAGCTCACGTTGTAACACAGGAGTGCAGGACAATGCTCAGACACTGCTGACCTGCCTTCAGAGCTGACTATCATTGCAACAGTTCAGCAGATCAAAGTGAAAAAGCTCAGAGAGGGAGGCTTTTACTTAGCTGCAGCCAGCTCCACATGGTCAGGGAAGCTATCCCCCTGCTACTGTGCCAGCTGATCTTGAGAGAGAAGTAGGTCAGGTATGGGCAAAGCTGCAGCCACCACAGGCTTTTTAAAACACTGTATCACCTGTATGTTTTTTACTCTTAACACCACCCTTTTCTTCTCTCTCTTGCAATGGTTGCAACCCAGACTAAAGCTTCTATGAGAAAGAATGTGGGAACCCAGACTGAGGTCCAGCAGAAGCACACAGGTGTTCAGGTCTCCAGCTGCATAGAGTGCTGGAGCCTGAAACTGTTGGCAGAGTGTGACTGAGATAACACTGTGTTCAGTGTGACCAGGTCAATGCTCTGATCAGCCTGGTAATAAAGAGCTAAAAGATGAGGCTGAAAGGCAAAGGACGATAAGGGAGTGTGAGAGGGAGACTGACTGATAGAGTCAGGCCCTATCATCCTTGAGAAGAGGGCAGCAAGTGAAGATTCCATTAGAAAGGGAAGATCGCATTCTCCTTTGCCACCAGGTGAGAGGACAGGACCTAAGAGATGTGGGGGAATGGAAACAGGTCGCTTCTTGGACAGACAAGTGAATCCCCTTCCGGCCTCCCTCCCTTTCCCAGTTATCCTTGCACAACAGGTATGGGACTCTGGAGATTGAAGGACAAAGAAATGACAATGGAGAAGAAAGCCCATCAGGGGAGTCACCCAAGGTGAGTTGGTCTCCCACCCATATGAGGACTAGCTCTAACAAGAAAAAAGGAGGGTAATTGTGGTTGATGACTCTTCTGAGAAGAACTGATGTCTCCATATGCCAAACAGACCCACTCCATAGGGAATTCTGCTGCCTTCCTGGGGCCAGGGTCAGAGGTATTGCTAGGGAACTCTCTGGTCTGGCACAGCCATCAGACTACTATCCACTACTATCCAGATTATCCAGTCTGGTGATGATAATGTAATGGAGAGAAATATGAAAACAATTAAAAAAGAGTTCAGGGCCCTGGGAGAGATGGCTTGAGGCACTCAGGAGCCCAAGGTGGGTTTATCCTCAATTCCTTCAGTGGCAGGGAAGAACACTGAGAGAGGAAGGAAGATCCAGCTAATTAATGTGTGGCTGAGAGGATGGTGCCACCAACAGACTGTTCAATTTGTTGAACAGGGTGAGCTTTACACTGCATGGGATCTGCAGGCAACAGATGGAGTTTATCTGTCTCAAAGGGGGAAAAGAATCTTTGCATCTGAGCTAGCTGGGCTGATTGAAAGGGCTTTACACTAGGTGCAAAGCAGGAAGGGGATAAAACTAGTTGCACTAAAGCCTTTTGAAGCTGTGCCAAG
>VZRI01009587.1:0-48825 GCA_013397515.1 Upupa epops
TTCTTGAAGCAAGAGGCCCGGAAGTGCCCTAGGTGCTCAAGGTGAGTCCTCACCAGTGCCAATTACAAGGGGAGAATCATGTCCCTAGTCCTGCTGGCCACACTATTCTTGATGCAAGCCAGGGTGCCATTGACCTTTCTTACCACCTGGGTACACTTCTGGCTCATATTTAGCTGGTTGTTGACCAGTATTCACAGGTCCCTCTCCACCAGGCTGCTCTCCAGTCACTCATCTCCCAGTCAGTATCTCTGCTGGGGGTTATTGTGGCCAAAATGTAGGACCCCACACTTGGCCTTGTTAAAAGTCTTGCTCTTGGCCTCTGCCCATTGACCCAGCCTGTCCAGATCTCTCTGCAGCAGCATCCTCCTGACTTGGTGTCATTCACTAATTTACTAAAGGGAGATTTGATCTCCTCATCCAGGTCTTCAGTAAAGATGTTGAATAGAACTGGGCCCAGCACTGATCCCTGGGGGACACTCACTAGGCACCACCTGGATGAGGCTCTATTCACAACCACTCTCTGTGCCCAGTCATACACCCAGTGGAGGGTGCACCCATCCAAGCCTTAGTAACAGCAAATGAAAAGCTACAGGTTATTTCACATTTATCTACTTGGTCAGTTCAAAAGCATTATCTTCAAAACAGTTCATACATTCATAGACTGGTTCAGGTTGGAAGGGACCATAAAGATCATCTAGTTCCAACTCCTCTGCCATGAGAAGGGACACCCTCCACTAGACCAGGTTGCTCAAGGCCCCATCCAATCTGGCCTTGAACACTTCCAGGGAGGGGGCAGCCACAACCTCCCTGGGCAACCTGTTCCAGTGTCTCACCACCCTCATTGTGAAAAAATTCCTCCTGACTTCTAGTCTAAATCTCTGCCTTCAGAGTGTCTTGACCAGCTTGAAACTGTTACCCCTGCTCCTACCACTCCAAGCCCTCAGAAACAGCCCCTCCCCAGCTTTCCTGTAGCCCCCTTCAGGTACTGGAAGGCTGCTATACGATCTCTCTGGAGTCTCCTCTTCCCCAGGCTGAACAGCCCCAACTCTCTCAGTCTGTTCCAGTGGGAGAGGTGCTCCAGCCCTCCAATCATCCTTGTGGCCCTCTGGACACGTTCCAACAGTTTGATCTCTTTCCTGTGTTGCAGAACTTGGTGCAGTACTCCAGATGGGGTCTCATGAGAGCACAATAGAGGGGAAGGATCACCTCCCTTGACCTACTGGTCATGCTTCTCTTGATGCAGCCCAGGATGCTGTTGGCTTTCTGGGCCACAAGTGGACATTGCTCGTCAACCAACACCCCAAAGTCCTTCTCCTCAAGGTTGCTCTCAATCTGTTCCCCACCCAGCTGTCTTTGTGCCTGGGATTGCCTCGACCTAGGTGCAGGACCTTGCGCTTGGTCTTGTTGAGAGGTGGGTCAGTGCCACCCTCATGAGATTCAACAAGACCAAGTTGAATCTGTCCAGGTCCCTCTGGATGGCCTCCCCTCCAGCGGGTCCACCACACCATACAGCTTGGTGTCATCAGCAAACTTGCTGAGGGGGCACTCAATGCTACTGTCCATATCACCAACAAAAACGTTAAACAGCACTGGTCCCAGTACTAACCCTTGAGGGAAACCACCCATCACTGCTCTCCATCTGGACTTTAAGCCATTGACCACAACTCTCTTGAGTGTGACCGTCCAACCAATTCATTATCCAGTGAGTGGTCCATTCATCAAGTCCATCTTTTTCCAGTTTGGTGACCAGGATCTTGTGCGGGACAGTGTCAAACACTTTACACAAGTCCAGGTAGATGACATTGTCATCACAAAAGGCCATCAAATTAGTTGGGTATGATTTGCCTCTGATGAAGCCCTGTTGGTTACCAGTCACCTCTTCATTTTCCAGATGCCTCAGCAGGGCCTTTAGGAGGATCTGCTCCATGATCTTGCCAGGCACAGAGGGGAGGCTGACTGGACTATAGTTTGCAGGGTCTCCCTTTTTTCCTTTTTTAAAGATGGAGGTGATGTTTCCCCTCTTCCAGTCAGCAGGAATTCACCAGACTGCCACAATCCTTCAAATATGGCTAGTGGCTTGGCAATTTCATTTGCTCATTTCCTCAGCACTTGTGGGTGGATTTCATCAGGCCCCATGGATTTTTGCACATTTAGGTTCCTCAGATGGTCTCGAACCTGATCTTCACTGAAAGGGGTTGGATCATCCTTCACCCTGTCTCTATCTTTACCTACTGGGACTTGGGTCAAGTGGCTACAGCCTTTGCTGCTGAAGATTGAGACAATGAAGTCTTTAAGTACCTCACTCAATCTTGTCCACATCACTTGTGAACAGGTCTCCTTTTGTCCTCTGGAAAGCCCCTGTGTCATGTCTATCCTTCCTTTTGTTACTGATGTTGCAAAGAAACCTTTCTTGTTTCCTTGTATCCCCCTGGCCAGATTTAATTCTATCTTTGCTCTTGCTACCTCTCCTCTTGCAGTTCCCCAAAGTCCCCATATAACAGACTGCAGGACACTGCACTCTGAGAAAGTCACGGTCCTGAGCTATCTTTGAGGCCACAGAAGACCACACTGCTCAAGCAGCAGAAGCATTGATCTTCCATGTATACTCTGAAAGTATTGTTAGACCACTTTGTTCTCTGTCCTCACAAGGTACTGTCACAGTACCATTGCACGTGGTAGCTGGGATTTAATTGGTTATAACGCAAATCATAGTCTTGTAACCAGTAGTGAGACTGAACATCAGTCTCCCTCTGACACACAGTTCAAGTAGTAAGTAGTATAGTTGACAAGTAGTGAAAAACACCAGTGAGACAAGGACTCTCAAGAAGGGTGCAAATAGAGCAATTTTGTATTGTATGAGACATGGTTTTACACTCCTGACAGTCTCACTGTGCAGAAGGAATAATCACCTTGCTTTTTCCAGATCACAGCCAAAATAGGTTCAGGACCACTGGGAAGAATACACATGTGCCCCTGAGCAGAGCTTTGCCTCTCCAGCGAACCCTGGCTGTGAAGTGATTGCTATTTCCCTCCTAAGGGAAATGAAGCAATACGTGTTGTTATGGCTTTACAATGTGCACTTTCACCAGACTGGACTTTTGAAAGGCACCTGCTGCCTCCGGAGTGTCTTGTAACAAACTCGGTCTATACACCACAGTGGGATTAAAAACATTAGCCACCTTGCCCCATTATCAGCTGAAAAAGGAGAATGATTCCTCTTTGAAATGCAGTTTATTCTACAAATATTTAGAGTAAAATATTCAGCTCATTTCCATAACCGCATATGATACCAGAAGGAAAAGTACAAGAGAGAAGTATGGTCATCTGGAGGTTACTCATAGCTGTTTTCTAAACTACTCACTTGCTAGGGAAGCATTAAATGGGAGCTGAAATATTTCCTTTAATTTACACTCATGTTCTCCACTTTGGGCATTTTGTTTCCACACACCCACATTCATCTACGTGCTCATATGTAAACTGGACTTTCTTATGCCTAGAGCAAACCAGTTCCACCTTCACTTTGTGACTCCTTTTTTCATGGCAGCAGATGCATTTGTGTTCCATTTCACTGGCCTCAAAGGAATACCTGTAAAAATGAGATGTGTGCATCAGTCTGCTGCCTGTTCTCCCAAAACAGAATATATTTGCTGTTGCAAATGGAACTCAGGAGTAAAATTTCCTATTTATCTGCTTGTTCATGTCTTTCTTCTGGTCACTATTAGCCCTGCAGAGCCAGATCCTCTGATACAATAAGGAAAATCCTAGAAACTTTAATGGATTTTGGGTTAGGCTCATACTGGCAAGACAGAAATAAACAGTCCATTCAGAGACCAAAGAGCAGGAAAAGTTTTCAGAGCTGTTCAAAACCCACTTAAGGACACATTTAAGAACAGGTAGTTAATAAATGTAGTTAGTTGATGTCTTTTCAAAGGGACCTGTTTTTCTAATCAGGATAAGGCTTTCCTGTCATCCTAAAGACATTTTGTTACATTGCTTAATGACTATTGCCCCTCACACCCAGTTTCTTAATTGGGTCCTCTTAAACAGCAGGAGAGGACAAACAGTTGCACCTCACTGGTGAGAAGAACCCAGGAAAACGAGACAGAGAGAGAAAGGTTTCCTACTTACACAGAATAGGTACTGCACGTCCCTTCACAAAAGGGCACTGGGACTGGAGCAACTGACTTACAGTTGTCATGGACAATGTACTGCTCTTTCACATTGCGTTTGCATTTGTGCGGCAGGTCGATACCTGTGTAGAATAGCTCTGTTAGGCTTTCTCAGACTGGGGAGTATATGTTTTGAAAGCTATCTACTTGAAAGCCAAGGACAGATAATCTTTTTAAAAACAAAAACCTAGTGAGATTGCAGAGGCACTAACTCTTCAAAGAAATTTATTGCTGGTCAAGGCACTTTCCTATTTTGGACTAACTTAAATAAAGATTTATACGTAAGTTCCTGTAAAGGTATTGTTAAACCAAGATATAAAGGAGACATGAAGGCTTGGTTGTGTTAAAAACTACTCATAAATGACATTTGTGATTTTATGCCAATCTATGATTTCTGGTGCAGGCTACTGAAAAAAAGACCCCTTTTCCATGAAATTCCAGATGGAAGAACACAGCACATTTTCTACACATTTTCTTAACCAGCAGTATAGTTCAAACTAACAGTGTTGAGGTCATACATGGAAATATAGATTGAAAAATTTGAGTGCTCCCCTTGGAAGACTGGGGCAGATTTTTAGTGTCAGCTCTGAATAGATTTTTAACTTCAGATTTTTAACTTTTCAGAAGTATCAAACTTCTCTACTCTTGTGAAAACAGTCTTCCAGTCTCTGGAAAATGCAGACTCACTGCATGCAGAAACAGTACTACAAACAGGGGAGAACCTAAGAGCACTGGAATGGGGAATCAGTGATTTAATGCACTCACATGTCTTACAACAGCCATCTGATGTCACATCAACTGTCCCCTATATTGAAAGGAAACATAACAAGAACAGTTCAGATGCACATACTGCTAACCAGCTAGTAGCACAAGTGAGAGTTCATGTACCTTCCCTCATCTTTAACCAACAGAGTTTCCTCCTCAGACCTAATTGTGTAACAATTACATTTAGAACTGCTTAAAAAAATCTAGCAAGGAAGGGAGTAAATGTTCTAAACATTTTGTGTAGTCTCATAACCCAGGTATGATGTGCTGTATATGTCTGACCTTAAGTAGGTGCTATTGAAGGCAGCACAAAATCCCCATCCCAGGAGAGTGACAGCTGCTCCTGGAACTGAACAACCTGGCCTGTGCAGAACATGCCCCAAAGCTAATTCAAATCAATGTCTTTCTTCATCCCTGCTTTGGTTTTCAGATCTGCTGTAAAACACCACATCAATACTGAATGTTATAGGAAACCACTAGTTGCTGAAAGTCAGGGCATGAATGGTACCCCTTGCTCATTCATGTACCATATCTTTGCTTAGTGATGCACCACACATCAGGAGACACTGTGCTTAGAGCAAGTGACCAACTGCTCAGTTGCTTTGTAACAGTGATGAAAAAGTCCCACTTTGCCATTGCCCCTGTGTTCTTCTAAGTTCTAGTGCTTATTCCACAGCAAGTTAAATGGGTGGGTTGTTCGCAAATAGGTTTTTTTTACTTCCAAGGGACACTCCATTCAGGGTTGAAAACCACATTTCCTTCTAACAAGAGTGATCAGCTCAGAAAGATCAAGAAATACTGAAGTGGCTCGTTCAAACAGTAAACTCCAGGGGCAGCAGCAGCACTCATGCCAGGAGAACTTTTCTTTTCCTGGCTCTGAAATACTTACTGGGACACAGTTTGATTCCTCAAATGGTAGACAGACCTTCACTGTACTAGTCAAGGAAAACTGGCCTGCTGATTCAGTGCATGTGTACTGAGTACAGTTATCATATGGAACCTTATAGCTCTTTCCAACCTGAATAAAAACAGGAAAAACATCAACCAACCACCAACACAATAGTATAACAATAGAAATGTGATAATGCAACAACAATACAGTAAATGAAGTGGCAAAGGGGCTGGGTTGTTCACGTCACTAAGCACGTGATGAGATGTCTGGAATGCACATCTGCAAATTATATACCAAGCTTACCCACCGTCAGCCTTTGCAAAATCCCTTCTGGAGCCACCTAGGTGGAAAGAATCAAAAGCTGGTGGCACAATGAGCATAGAGGTATGAACAAAAATGCCAGAAGGTAGGCATGTTAATGTATGTAGAATAAAACACAGAGAAAAGGAAAGCATCTCCTTTAAAGGGGTTTTCTTTTTTAATAGATGGAAGAAAAAGAAAGAGGAGAAAAGTCTTTATAACAGAGGTTAATGGATAAATGCAAAGCTTAAAGCCTCTACAGGGGGACATAAAAGTTATGTTACACAGGGGAAGTTAGCATGCAAGATAAATTATCAAGGAATAATAGGCTGAAATACAAAAAAGATACATGACACAAGAGCTACCAGAAAAGCAACAGCATGGAAGACACCAGCCACTGGTTGAAACTGCATCATTAACCACTCACACGAGTACCAGGCTGTATGAAAAGGAAAGAGCTAGCCTGAGGCGCAGCTCATGCCTACAGAACTCTAGACTCACATAACATGACATATGACCAGGTCACACTAACTACAGCTGTGCCACTTGACTTTGGTTTCAGCAAGTTCAGAACTAGTTGTAGTGCACCTGTATCAGCTCACACTTACTTAGCCCAGTGTCTCCAGGGTAAGGTAATGACACTGTTTCCAGACTGAAGCAGTATGATGTGAAGTCAGCTCATGTGTCTCTGCAAGAGCAGTACTATGTAATGCCACACACACCTACCCTCCCCCGCAATTGTTTCTCTTTTGCATGTCAGAAAAGGGGTGTAGAGGGGTAACATGATTGCCATTCTTGCCAGAGAAGTATAATTTTCACCACAGTGGTGCCTGTGAGATGTACATGGCAGACAACAGCGGTATAAACATCTACAATTACTTTGGATACACAAATATTTTAAAATCTCCTACAGGTCTTCCCAGACTCTAAACATATGACACTGGTTCAAAAACTGCTGACAACTTTTAGCAACTCAGCCTTCTGTGCAGAGCACGGGAGTATTTACCTCAATAGTCACATTGCCAAAGGGGAAGTTTGCCACACATGCCACTTGCTGGCACTGGCTGCAGCACTGACCCTCCTTTTCCACGTTGCGGAAACCCTGTGGGAGTAAAGTTTCCTCTTAGCCATGTTACCTGATATTTTGTTCATGAAGGGTCTTTGGGTCAAAGCCACACCAGCGTTCACAGAGAAAATGAGCCAGCCTTCTGTGTTTATTTCTGGTGTTTCGGTTTTTTTTTTCAGAAACCTGTTGGAACCACTTTAAGCCTGAGAAGCAAGGCTGACACTTTCTTTCCCCTATTGCAAAGTGACTTCTAGGCATTTTGGTTACCATGAGGATCCTGTTAATGGTTGGTCTTCTGGCTAACACCCAAGTGAGACAAAATAAACTAACTCAGCACATGACTGAATTAAGCAGAGTCTACCGCCAGTGCTTGGTCTTATATGATTATCCACAAAAATTGTTGCTGTTGGCCATGTGAAGACCGCACATCAGTTAATTCCTTCCCTGTGTTTTAGGCATCCATTGCTTCCCCAGTGGTTGTGTATGGCTTCAGGATTTATCTACTTTTAGGAGGGGTTTTGGGTTTGGTCTTATCTAAGCAAAAAGGAAAATAATTCACTCTGCTTAAATTCAGTAATGGAATAGTTTTTGAGCAGAGTCTCAGCTCTCTGGTGTTAAGATGTGGCTGGAAATATATGAATCACTGTGCGGCCTTGTTACAGTCCCCATTTTCGAGCTGGCAATGAGCAACACCAGCAGAAGGGCACAAATATCAAAGTGAAGTTTGACTGCTGGAAGATGACAAGTGTGCAGTCTTTCTCCCTCAGGACATCTTGCCAAGAGTGACCTCTCCATTTTGCTAGAATAAGAAGAAGAAGCACTCTTAAAAGGGCTTTACAAAAAAATTTGACAGAATATTCTACCCTGCTGTGTTTCAGTGAAGAAGCAGTTATACTCTCCCAATTTCACAGTACTTCCCCTCCACAACCATTGCTGGTGGCTGTGGAAGCTGGGCATGCAGCACTGACCAGTGGGCAGGTGGTTTGGCATTTCACTGGAGCACACTGGATGCGGTTGGTCTGTGTCACTGCATCTGGCTCATCTGTGCACACACAGTCCTCACAGGAGCTTTTAGGCACCATTGCCCCAGGCTGTAAACACAGAGGAAACAGACCATGGCAATTCTTATTCAGTAGGTTCTAGAATAAACACCACCCCCCCGGACTATCAAACATGAATACTTGTGCTTAGGATTTATTCTTGGCAGAAGCTCCTGAACTGAAAACCTCCAGATTCCTAAACCCTCCCCAAAAGTATCTCAAAAGAAATGCAGGCTGACACTCCCAAGCACATCAGCCATGTTAACTGAGTTATTACATTATCTCATAAATTCCATGCATCAGTTTTCCTTCAGTTTGACCTAGTCATCAATCTGGCACCATCCAATGAGATGGAAAATTTTTATTCAATCACAATTCTGACTTATTCATTCTAAAACATAGGCAAGATCTTGTTTTCTAGGCAACCAACTGGTCTCTAGCTTTACCTATTCATGAGCATTTCCAATTGTACCTAAGATTGGTGTAAGAGGAAACTTACAGACTGTTCTAATTCTGCTTTTTAGGTGAGTGTTGACAATAACAACCTCAGAAAATTCTGACTCAGACAACAGTATCCTGTGGAAAGAAGTGTCTTCAAAAAGACCTACCTTAAATTCGACTCCTTCAGAAACACATACACCTTTTGGTACTGTAAGAAAAATAAAACAAAAAGATTGTGCTAGCAACAACATAAACTGCTCATCTCTGAACTATGAGTGATTTAGAGGAGATAAAGTGTTGAACTGAGCTCTTCCACTAGCCTTAACAGTCCGTACAAAGTGAGGGGAAAAGTAACTAGTACATGTCGCTAATTGTTATTTGTAAAACCACATATAACACCTGCCCAGACTTTAGGTATGGAGTGGGGTATAATTCTATATCCTGGTATTTTCCAGAAAGGAAAATGGGTTTTTGCCTGTACTTGAAATTACTTGACCTTTCTTTATAGTTAAAGAAATTGCTAGTAACAGGGCCAATGGGAAGCTCAGCCAGGTGTGTGGCAGCAGAGCTTCTGGATGGTTCAGTGTAACTGGCATTGAGTATCTGATCAATAACTTATATTCCCCCGAGCAGTAGCATCAGTTACTTCACCTCCAGAAAACAACTATTGCAAAGGCTTAGATGGAGGGGAAGATGCTATTGCTTATGATTTTGACTTAGATGAAAAATGAAATACTGTAAGGAATAAATAAAACACATTAAGGAAACATGGTACTTACTACAGGAGAATATAGGACAACAACCATTCTCTGATATAGCTACCACTGGTTGGAAGCCCAAGTCACACGAGGTTTTGTTGATAATGCAGGTTTTTATATCACATTCTGCAAAAGATAGCAAAGTCAAAGGAAATGAGTCAGAGGGAACAAAGTGAAGAGGCAATGGATTAGAGCCAAAGATGTAAAGGTTGGAACATGCAAGGCAAAGCATCCTGACAATGCCCACTGCTCCCTCAAAGCATCCGAAGAGACTAATGAACTTCTGCCTGCAGCAACTGCACAACTGTAGGGTTAGGAACTGGCTGATGAGGAGGTCCTGTGCTGTGTTGGCCATCTGAGACTTAGAGGATGCAAATGGAAAGGTGAGGGCACAGAATTCCACAGATTTGGGGGAGCCTAGAAGATGAGCACATTTGCCCTTATGGGATGGATCTCTGTGCAAGGATCATTCTATCATCTCAGAAGGGACAAGAGACAGAGCATTCTGTAAACCACCTGGTGGTCCCAATGATCCAGAGGGATTTTCTAGCATAATTATCTGGAGATTCATGGTATTAGTTTAGAATACAAGCTGAACCAGAGGAGGTCCCTTCTGGTAGCAACAGTTCCTGACATGTAGATGGAAGAAGTGACCACTATAGTGTGTTTATTTGAATTTGATCTCACTTGAGGATTGATGCTAATGGGAAATGATGCTGCATTGCAATGTCTGAAGTAGGTACTCACCACAGACTGTTTCTGAGCAGCAGGGGTCATCCAGACGTGGTTTTATTTTGCGTATAAAGCCCTCTTTAATGCAGCTGATAGGTGGAGATTTAGCACAAGGGCGGGGAAAGCAAGAGATATTCAAGGTTGCTTCATCACAAGTACAGTATTGACAGTCATGCTCCCAAGCCTCTCTAGGCTGTGAAAACAATAGGGATAGTAGTTCAGACAGCAACACCTGGAAGTGTTACATGAAGACCTGCTGCTAGACAGCATAGGCTGGGTTGCCTTAATGTATTATGTAGGAAAATCAGAGTTCAAATGCCAGGGGTGAGGAGAAGGAAACAGTAAGAAAATATTGCTTGCCATCTTCCTTTGTGGGTTTAATTGCTTCCAGAAGGGAAGCCTGGTAGTTCTACCAGGAAACAGTGTTTCCCACAGGCTGCTGTTTCTGCTTCTGCACCTCACGTGATTAATAAAGTTCTGGAGTTAATAAAATCTGTTGTTTTCTTCCCCTCCACCACCACAGTTCACTACTATTTAAACTTAGAATTGAAAGAAGAAATGCTACTACAGGGAGTCACAGCAACCAGTTATAGTTGCTGTTAAAGACAATATTTTCCATTTTCTTACCTGTTTCACTGAACCATCTTGTGCAGTGCAACCTGCAAAATGAATTACAAATTCCTTTAACAATAACAGAACCAGGAAAAACAACAGAAGCAGGAGCACAGGAATAGAAGGACGGTCTTGAAATCTAAGCACCACAAAGAGGAAGAGAGACCCAAAATACAAAATTGTGTACCCAAAGCCTCTTAGAAGTCCTTCTCTTTGTTCATTTGAAAGTTGCACTTTCTGTGTAATACTAAGCAGAAACTGTCAAGCTGAAATTCTTCCACCTAACTGGAAAGGGTCCATATCAAGGGCTTTCCCATTTTGTCTGTACCCAGAACATCCTCGGTAACAAGCACTTCTAGTCAGGCTCTTATCCTACTTTCTCACCCACCGTTTCCATTACTTCTTACCACAGACAGAAACACAAATGCCATCATGATCATTCAGCAGAATTTTTCCATCAGGACAGTAGCACCCCTCAACAAACACTGGTGTGTTATTTTGGGAGGGTAGGGTGTTCACAGCGACTTCTCTGCACAATTAGAATATAAATAGGAATGGTAAGAAGCAGAAATGTGCTCCAGGGCAATCAGACACCTAAATCCCATGGGAATGTGAACTTTCCACCTTCCTTGGCAATTTTCCAGCTATAAACTTTTAAAGTTCCTTAGGAAAAATACCCACCTGCTGACGCAAGTGTTTCTTTTTGCTTCCCCACAAGGTTTGTAGACCTGATCATGCATGCAGCTGACCTCTGTGGAACATGACAACACACTGGTTAGACCCATGCACACCTTTCAGTTGACAACAGACAACCCCATGTGTTAATGCAGCCCACCCTGTGATCCAAACAGCCCAGTCTTCTGCCCCAAAAGGGGCATCAGCAAGAGGCAAACTATGGATTCAGCAAGGTGCTTGCAGCACTGCTAATAGTGGTGACCCCCAAATCCCTGGGACCCCAGAGCCTTTCCCATACTTACCACACTGCCCATTTGTCTGCCCTCGCCAGTCCACACAGACCCCGTGGAACCCACACAAAGCTGCATATGTCTGCAAGCTCTGGCATTCCATGCTGGGGTGCTGTCCTGAGCACCCACTGGCCACACATGCCTCATAGTAGGGCTGTGGAGGGACCTTGCTGTGGCAGTCAGTCAGATTCCTGTACAAAGCAAGGAGACAGACAGGGCATTTCACTTCCTTGGGCTACTTCCAAGGACAAATTTAGAACAAAATTCATCCCATCCAGAGAGAGTCTCAAGGTAAAAATACGACTACAAATTGCTCTGATAGGCAAAACACTCACAGAGCTCAGTTAGGAATGAGCTTGGCACTCCATTTTTGATACTGCTTTGAAAGAAAGCAGTTTTTGTTGGACTGATACCTGCAAAGAGAATTCTCCTGCACATCTCACAGCTGCAATTCTGTGTGCTGACATTTGTATGTCACCATGATTGACAATCTTGTTTTAAACCATAAAATTATGTTAAAAGCAGGCACACATTTGCTTACTATATTTTGACTGTGCTCTTCTTCATCCAGAGCTTTCAGGTACTGAATTATAGCTAGCTTCTGATTGGCTTCTCCAGAACTGACAGGCAGGGAGAGTGCCAAGCAGCAGACACTATTAAAGGAGGACTGATTTTAATGATGCAGCTGGAAAAAAAAATTGCCAAATTCAGAAACACGCACACTTCAGTTCACAGCTCCCTTTTTCATTATATGCTCAGCTTCGCATTCTTGACATGTGCCATGAGCAGTTCACTCTAGTGATGTAGTGAAGCATGGAATTATTTGTTGGACATCTGTTTCTCTCACTTTTGGGAGTTATCTTACCAGATGATTTTACACAGGTTGGAAGGTTCACAGTACTGATGATATTCCATCTCAGCTGGTTCTGTGACTCCTGGATTACAGTATCTGTTAGTAGGATCTTGAACTCTCCAATCAAATGCCATCTTTTTGAAGGACTCAATAACCTCACCATTCCTCTTCATAGCATCATCAGACTTCTGGTTGGTACAGGTACCTGGCAGCAGTATAAAAGCCAAGTGATAGTTCAAGGTCAGTTGATGCTGGTATAGCTGCCTTTAGAGAAAACTTGGAGGGAATTTCTCCTCCTTGTGGGAAGGCAACAAGATGTGGGATCCTGGATGAGTTCATGAGAGCTGTCTGTAGGAAGAGAAGGCTAGAATACGTAGGTTTCTGTTTACTCATGAAAAACAGAGTTGCGGTGCTGTTTGATGCATTTCGCCTGCTTGCTAAAAAACCAGACAGCTTTAGCCCAGCATTCTCTAGATTTTGTACATACCCACATTGACTAGATACTATCAAGAGGAAAGGCTTAGAGTCTAGATCTCCATCCACCAACAGAAATCAAGTGAGAAATAGTGATCAGTCAAGTAGCAAGCATTTAGAGATATTTACAAAGAGAGGAGAGAGAAAAAGAACAATTCACTGCAGTCATTACTGCCAGCTGATGAGGGCACTCACCACACAGTCCCATGGTATTGTTATGGAACTTTCCAAAAGGAAGTTTGATGTAAAATGCAAGTCGACTGTAAGAGATATAAACTTCTAATTCAGGTATTTCAACTATGACGTAAATGCCAGAACTGGTTATCCTGATACCATTCCTGAAAATATCTGGAACAATTTTCTTTTCATTAAACAAAATCTAAAAAGACAAGAAAGAAAAGGTCTCCTTGAACTTCTTCCATTAAGTAAGGTACCCGGTTTGTGCACAAATCCAGAAATTAGGCACACCAAATGAAGGCTGTCAATTAAACAGTTCTCTACAATTCTTTTTAAATATATTGCAATTTATTTATATAATACTGATGCTAGGAAGAAAAACACAACTTTCAATG
The DNA here is from genome assembly GCA_013397515.1 of Upupa epops. Classification (NCBI taxonomy): domain Eukaryota; kingdom Metazoa; phylum Chordata; class Aves; order Bucerotiformes; family Upupidae; genus Upupa; species Upupa epops. The sequence continues at coordinate 13,640 of VZRI01009587.1, forward strand.
ATGTGATCGTTTCCCAGGTTTGGTCAGTACTAAGGAATAAAAAAAAGAGAGAAAGCAATTTAATTAATTGCTTTTCCTATCCATTCCATTTTTTACAAGATTAGTCCTTTGTTGTGACAGAGCATTTGGTAGCACAGTAATACAACTACAGCAAAATAACACTGAGAATTTAACAGAATACTTTACCAAATTTGTTTCTTTTCCATGTTCCTTTGCTTGTGTCAGAACAACAACAGAGTTGGAGTGAAAAATGAGAAGGGACATTGAACAAATTGCTCCATCAGAGGCTCCACAGTAGGAGTTGTCTATGTGAATCCAGAAGTTGTGAGAGTCAGGATGAATGGACTTCACAAGGACGTAAGTACAATTTTCTTTAAAATGATAATATGTTCCATCAAAAGTCACATAATGCTCATTGCCCCATCCACTGCAAATACCTGGAAGACAGAGTGACAGGTTTCATGTTTGACTTCTGCTCTCCCTCTTGGTACAGGCTGCTTTTAATCCTTATTCACTTTCAGTGAGAGCAAGTAGTACAAGCCTAGCAAGGACATTCTTGTCTGCTCTTAACAACCACATTCTGCTGAATTAATATGAACTTAATGTAGATGTTGACCACATCATTTTCTTGAAGCCCTTGCAGAACATAGTAAGTACCAGGAATCCTCCTGAACTACTTACACTGACACTCAAAGACTTCACAGCAACCAGTTTCATCAAAGTGTTTTGTAAATGGGAAACCATTGACACAGGGTTTCAGTTGCTGAGGAGGACAAGTCATGCTGGACAGTTTAATGTTGTTTCCTTCTCCCAGGCAGGTTGCAATCTGGCAGTTTCCAAAGTTCCATGTTTCATTAAACTGTTGATGTATTAAAACAGAAGAGAGGCACAGAGTAATGTGACAAAACCTTTCAATCACATATAGAAACTCTGCTTCATTCAGTTAATTATCTAGCATGGTATTATTTGCTGTCTATTCTTTCTCTGCATATCAGGCAATATGGAACATATGGCAATTAACAGAGCCTTGCTAACTACTTCTGATCTACATCATTTTGCATAAGAATCAGTATTAAGGTCCTGACCAATTCTGATTCTGTGACACTGCTAGCTGTGGTTTCCTAACCTTTGTTCAGCTTGGGTATCTCTGCCCACATACAATCACTTCAATAATGCATTGAATAATTCATTATTCAATAATGAATAATCTTAAACTTTGGGTACATTTCTAAATCATCTAATTCAGTCAAACCTACAGTCCAGCCCCAGCAGTGGTTACCAGCATCCAGATCTTGGCTACAGACTATGCCGTAGCTGAAAATACTCAATTTCTTGTTTCAAGTTACTCACCTTTCTGGGAGGAATGAGCCCAAGACAATCACTCACAGGAGCCCCCATGGGAGTAGGAGCTGTGCTTGTTGCACTGGGAGCAGATGCTGATGGACAGGTTTCAGAGCCTGGATCACAGATCTTGAGGGCCTCAGAATGACCAGCTTTACAGTCTGTCCAAACTGATTCCATCTGACACGATGCATTACAAATGAAGTGAGCACAATGACCTGATATATTCTCTGGTAGGGAAACATTTTCTCCTGTGAGGCCAAAATGAGACTGTTAGCACTGGATGAAACTGGTAATTCTCAAAGCCTTCTCATCACAGATCAGCCTCATATTCAGCCCTGTTTTCAGCTAGCTGGGTCTGCCTGTACCGAATGAATGCATTCAAGTGTGACTATCTATCTGCAATTCCTTGAATTCAGACATTGAATCAGAGCTCAATTCATTCAAAAAGCAAACCATGAGGAAGGGCCACAGGTGGCCTATCTTAAATTCTGCAAATGAGTACCAGAGGAGAGCATTCTGAACACATCACTGAGTGCGTCTGGTCTTCATGAAGACCCGGAGACAGGTGGTCCAAGAGCTACTAAGTCATAAGGATGTCTTCCCTCCCCTGGTTTTGGAATATGACTGTGGATTACAAACCCACATTCAGCAGTTTGGGATTCAGGACTTGTGTTGGAGTCCACTGAAGTTGGCATCTGGTATAAACTTCATTACCCAAGGAAATCCAAACGAGCACAAAATTATAGGATATGGAAGGAGGGGTAATTCTGAAGGTGTTAGTTACAATTCAAAGTTGTACACCTTGTGGTAATGTGTAAGTGCAGCAAACTGAAGCACCTTTATCTAACAGCACGCATCTTCCTGCATCAGTGGTGCAGAAAAACTTTAGCTTGGCTTCTTACCCATTTGTAATAACTGTCCATTGTGATTGCAGAAGCAGGGAGTAACTACCACTGGTGATGGAGGTCCAGATGTTACAGGTTGAATTTGTGCTTCTGTAGGAAATGAAAGAAATTGCTATTCAAGACCTCTAATACTCTACTTTCATGGCATCTATTACATTTTCTAAAATCACAAAGGAGGGAGAATAATCATCTTATACTCCCACCACTTTCCATAAAGGAACACACTAAAACTATTATCTCTGTATTTAGATTCACTCACTCTATTACCCTGTTTGCCACTAGAATTACACACACACTTTCCCCTTCATAGTTAGGTTTTTTTCCAGTATAGAATACAATAAGCCACCCTTCTGCTGACACTCATCCATTACAACTTAAAGTTTCCTTGAACTTTCTAATTCTGCAGGACTTCACCTGACTTTGGAGAGGTGCCTTCCAGTAGCACTCCATTTTGCCTTGTAATGCCTTGCTGTGCAGAAACTGTTGGTTTAAATACAGACAGATGTTTAGATGTTTTGCTATGGCACCTACACTCCACTTTCAATAGTCTTTCCTCTCCTAGTTATCGCTCTGAGAAACATTTTCTTCTACTTGTTAACACACATATAAAATGCCAGTCTCCTGGACTCATGGTCAGGGTTTTAGCTCTTCCACTCTCTTGAGTAAAGTAGTCAACTTTTAATTTTCCTTGTCCCCATTCCTGTGTTGGCAGTACACAATTTTTAGGGACTTATTTTCTGTTCTGTAATGTGTGGCAAAATTACGCCTTTTTTTATTTCTTTTTAATTCCTATTTTCTGTCTACCCTCAACACTTCATCAGTACAACTTGTCTTTGGGAAGGGAGTAAACCTGTATTTTCTTGCTCCATTTGAGACTGGCTTATTAGAATGTTGAAAACAGGACAATAAGAGCCACACTGGGATACAGGTGATGAGAAGGAGAAAAACATGGGGCATATTCACAAATGCATGGAATGATAGGATGAGTGGTCATGGTTTTAAGCTAAAAAAGGGTAGATTTAGGCTGGACATTAGGGAAAAGTTCTTTAATATGAGAGTGATGCATCACTGGTTGCCTAGAGAGGTGGTGGAGACCTCATCCCTGGCAACATACAAGGTTGGGCTTGTTGGAGCTTTGAGCAATCCATTCTAGTTAGAGATGTTCCTGCTTGTTTTAGGGGGAATGGACTAGATGACCTTTCAACTCAATACATTCTATGATTCTATGGCTGAAAAACATGAAATACTGAGACAACACCACAGCAGCAAACTGTGTTATGCCTGAGGTGAGAACTGCGTTGTAAAATGGCCAGATGTCTCTATCTCTCTTTACCCCATTAACAGTAAGTAATCTTTTTCCTAGATGAAGGAATCTTATTACCATTACAGATTTTCAGAAAGGCAACACCAAACCTTTTATAAATCTAGTACCTTGTGCTGGTGTGGATGGTGTTCTGCAGGAGAATACTGTTTTAATGATAACTCCATTAGGGCCACAGACAGCATTACTGCACTCAGGCCCATGTATTTGGCTGTATACCGTTTCATTTAAGGTGTAGGTCTTTCCATTGTAGCAGCAAAGGCAATCTGAGGCACAAAAATGCAATGGTAACAGAGGACACGTGTAATATAAATACAAATGAAAAAAAAACCACAGTCTGTATTTACAATTGTGTATCATCAAGCATGAATTACCTGACTGAAAAATGTTCTGTTTCTACTGGAGATGTTCTGCTCAGAATCTGTCTAATTTACTTAAAGTAGTTTGGATTTTTGCTGTTTTGGTGTTTTGTGAATCCAGCTTATGCTGGCTGGTAAAAGCATCAGAACTGGCACTGAACTCATCCAGTATGGAGCTCAGCTGCAGTTCTTCTTGGAAGGGAGAGTGCTTGATAGTATTACCTTGCTGAGTGATAAAACACTGACTCAGAAGGTGTTGCACAGACATTTCCATCCAACTAATGAGGAACTATGGAACTAGTTAGGTGGAGTCATAGCCAGTAGACCTGTGGTAACTTGGTGTTGTGTTGTTTCAGTGCTATAATCATGCAGTAAATAGTGAGGGTGGTGAAAGTTACCTTTGGAGTCTTCTGAACATAATTTCTCTTCAGGATCACTGAAGAAAAGGAAAGAAGAGCCTTGTTTTATTGATGTGAATCAGTATATGGATAACCATGTCTGCAACAGTATCTACATCTACATTAAATCTATTCCTGCAAGTTTTAATAATTGCTGCTGTCTTTGAACATAAACTCAGCATTGCCTAGATTGTCCTTTCCAGTCCTATTCCTCCTCTCTCACCATCAGTTTACCTACCACAAAGTGCAGTTGGGGAGGGAGACACACTTCCTTCTCTCCTCATCAAAATATGGCTTGTCAGGACCACATTCTGGGTAACAGCCTGGAAAGTTAAAGTAAATGAACCATTCTTAGTCTACTTTACACAAATCCAGGGAAAGCACATAAATACCTCCATCAGCTGCAGATTTCATCCCAAAATGAATATGATCACAGTAGGAATGTTCTTTATACTACCTATCATTGTTCCACATCATATTTTTCCCACTCTCCCAGAAGCCTTAATTAACTCTGCCAACAGATAATTATTACTTGCAAATTTACACTAAATGACCTTTAATATTGCCCCAAGTTTAAAGGCAAAAGGCAAATTATCTTGTGAACAGCACTGTCACATGGGATGTTAGCCCAAGGCATGGCCAGTGAGATTCTGGGACAAAAGGGACAGCCTTTCAGCAACCTTAATGCTTAAGACATTTAAAACCAGACTAATAGCTTCAATTCACATAAACTTATTCAAAGCCAAGCAAGAATTTACCTTCTAAACTGTACAGCAAGTTCCCACATTTCCCTTGTGGGTTCCTGCAGGTCTTTAGACAAGGGGCTCCACAGGGTTTATAGAACCATTCGTGTTTGTCAGGTGGATTGTAATAATCACAGAACACAGCTGGAACACAACAATAAAAATCTCTAAGTCTCAGACACCAGGCAGGGTTTAGTTTCTAAATCTTGTAAACAAAAGCTTGTTAAGTCACATGGGCAACAATAACAATGTCAGCTCCATCTCCTGTGTGCCTGAGCGGATTTTCAGTGCAATACTTACGGCAAATGGCAGGTGTTCTCCAGTCGATACAGACACCAGCTCTGCTACAGCTCCTTGAATAAGCAGCAACTGAAGTACAAAAGCACTCACAGTCTCCCACACTGTCACAGCCACAGAAGTCAGAAATGCAAGACTCATAGTATGGTATTGGGTTCACCTGTCAAAACACAAACAGATGTAGCTGCTGCACTGGTTTTTAAGGGGAGAAAGGGCTCTGAATGTCTGCCATCCACTTTGCCAGAACCAGGTTGAGCCTGTGATGGACTGTGACAGTCATGAAGCAGCTATGATATTTTACAACAGGTAGTTTGCTGTTTTCTTCTGCCTAGTAGAATTTGACTCCTAAATCTTCTCATTCTCAGGTATGCAAGACTGGCATTTATTCTCAAAATATGTCTCTGGTGTAATTTCTGCACAACATCTCCACAGTGTGTGCACTCTGACTGAGAGACAGTGATTACGGAAAACGTATTTCTTCTGTGTTTTCACCTGTTCCAGCATGACCTAAACAAGGAAATTAAGTCTAGTTTTCTTTTAAAATTACTTATGTAGCTGCACTGAAGTTTTGTGTGGACATCACCATTAAGAATTAGTAGCTTTGTTCAGATTAATTCCTTTAAAATAAACTAAAGAATCAATCTCCTTAGGTACTATAAATAAACTTCTCCAAAGATTCCCACACAAGCAGTCCTACACTTATCTCTACACTTTACAATATGATACCCAACTTTTTACTTCTGGTGGCCAAATGCCCCATCTTCAGTTTCTCAAAAAAAGCAGTGCTGTTCCCTCTATCCCATGTCACATGTGAAACCTCCGAGGTTGATAGGACAGGATTACCTTACTGTGACAGGCTTCAAAGATGTGACTCTTAATGATGCTGCAGTGCTTCTGTCCCAGGGCAGATTTGAATGGCTGACCAGCACACAGGTCTTTTGTCATGTTTACATTTGAGCAGGTGCTTGTTATTTTCCAGCTGTTTCCAAACTCCTGGATGCTCATCTCCATGGATTGCCCTCGGGTTGTGAAGTCATTCTTTGAGCGGCCATCAAAGTCCCCACAAAGGCCACAGACTTTTCCCTGCATAATTTGCAGATGTGGTTAGTTTAAGTGCAGCCCACTGTCAGAAATAGACTAGAACAGACAACAGAACAGCCAAGACAAAATAAGTGCAAACTTCTCAACAGCCATCAGGACACAGCTTACTAGAAACTACACTTAAAGTGACAAGATCACCCTGATAGTCCTCCAATACTGCAAGCTATCTAGATTTACTTCTAACTCTAAATATTCTGGAAGATTTCCCAAAGACTAAACAATCAAATAACACACAGGACATGAGCTGCTTGCTCTGTCTTGTCCACAGAACCAAACACTTCTACAGGTTCTGCTTTTCCAGCTGTGGGTCCAGTTCTGGATGCACAACACTGAGTTTGAAATCATAATCGTCCCATACCAACCTGGAAAGATGGTGCCACATGGACAACAACAGTAGTCTTCTGGTCCCACATGAAGTTCATGCCTTTATTCGTTTCAATCACAATATAACCTCCCCTGAGATCCACTTTGTAATTCTTCTCAGCTCCTGGATCAGTGGCTATCTCCTGAATTCTTCCTTCCAACAGCCTGATTTCACTGCTCTGCAAGGAACAGGTACATTGTGTAGAAGGAAATGCAGTGAGAAACTCAGTGTAACTGCACTGGTATTCTGCTCCTTGTTCCTCATCTCGTTTTTCTGTAGTCTTTACAATACATCTTGATCTATTTTCAGACACATGAGCCACAGAAAAGACCCACTGCATTCAGTGGGAAACATCTGCCCTTGCATGACACATCTTACCTCACAGCCAGAGAAATTGTCCTCATTCAGGATTAATATGTTCTGCTGGCACAGTAGCTCGTGAGTGCATGGGCAATTTGGCATGCTAGAACACCCCTGGTCACGCTGCTTTGTTTCACCATCCCCTCACCCCACACTGTGGGAGCAATCTCTTTGTGTACACTCTGGAGAAATGCTAAGCCTGAGCTGGAGGGAATAAACTCTTGCATCTGCCTTGTGCTCAAACCATGGTACAGAAACATGCTCCTTAAAAACGTTACCATCACTTTTATTATACTGTTGTCACAAGGGCAAATAAATACACACACATATGCACAAACATAGAGAGCTATTGAACCCCCTGCATCTATGCCCCACCTGCAGAAGAGTCCTGCCCTGTTAACACCAAATACCTAAACCTTTCCCACTTTGCCTACAACTGCTTTCTGGTTAATTGATTTCAACAAATCCTAACTGGCAGCAACAACACAGAAATAGAAGAAGATAACAGGCTAACTGCTACAAAATCAAAACTACAGCTCCTCAGTTACAACCAGTTCTAGACAAACCTCAAAAATCAGTGTGATCTTTAGAGAGCAGATGGACAGTGACTTCCCACAGGCGTTGTTCTGGATTACAATGCGGAAGGTGCCAGCATCCACGTTATTTGGGCAAAAATCCTTAGGAAAATAAAAAATGTTGTATCAGATCTTTTGAGACAACCAGACTAGTCTGGAATGTTTTCAGGAACTCCAAATGAATGACACTCCAATCTGACTTCTGCTATTTTATTACTTGTTTATTCGCCAGGACTCTGGTTGTTTTAGAAGAACTGTTGGCAGCTGACCTGCTGGCAGGTTCATATGTGACTAGAAATTTCGAAAAGAAAAGCTGAGGAAAAGGAAAAGAGCTTTTCATAGCACCAATCCCATGCAACCAATAAGCTAAAAATACTTTTTCTTAAAATTTGCAAAACCAACTGTAATATGGGGATGACAAAATGTCCCGAGTATTGTCTCATTACATGCAATTATTAGACGAGGTTCACACCGTAACCACTACATGCTTCTGTCACACCAAAAATACTGTCAGCCTTGGGCGGCCTAGAGAAGCAGCTTTTGAGCATCACACCAACGCGTTTCCATTGTGGATGCTAGAATCACATTTGGAAAGGGTTGCCCCGCCCAGGAGAAACCATTTAGGATCACACAGTGCCCTCTCGTGTCACTTCTGAGCCTTCATGGCTTTGCTTTTATATAGGAAACCTCACTGTAGCTGTACAGAAGGGGAGGAGGTTCTGCTCATCGGTGTTGACTATTTTGCACGGAATAACCCTTGGATGAGTCAACCTGAACCCTGAAGTGTAAGCTCTGTAAAGCATATGCATAGGAAAGTGAAAAAAAAAAAAAGAATTGATACCTGAGCTAAGATATAGTCACAGTCTCCCAGGAAATCAAACTTCTCCCCATCAAAGCTCATGTAGTGTCCGTTTCCATACACAGTGCAGGTTCCCTTGCAGGGATTGTCTGTGCAGTTCCACTGCCTCTTGTTACAGGTGCTGACAGCAGAAATGCAAAGAATCAGTTTTTGTATGAAGCGTGGTTCTTTCTTAAGCCCAAACGGGGCAAAGTGGTAGCTACAAAGGTGTGGATAACACAGCAGTGTTTTGTCTACAACTGAGCAGTACTCCCACAGGATCAAGCCTGCCTCTCCAACAACCAAAGTGTTTCTAGCTCTACTTTTCTGTGCATGTTCTTGGTGAGACTGTACAGTCTCATCCTCATTTATCAGTAGATAAGAATTCACAGCATTTTACCCACCACAATCAGTAATAACAGTGAAGTGACTGGTAGAGTTATAGCATCTACTGGAGAAACTAGAGCATTCATAGAATCATAGAATCATTAGGGATCGGAAGGGACCTCGAAAGATCATCTAGTCCAATCCCCCTGCCACAGCAGGATCACCTAGACCAAGTCACACTTCATTTATCTTGTTTGAGAACTATGCACCTAGAAGCACTGCAAGTCACTGGAAGATTGTTGCAACTGTTTCCTCCTCTAAATTCAGTCCTTTTCTAGGACTCAGCTGTGCCCAACACACACAGACTTAATTCCCTCTTGTTAGAATGACCAGACATAGACCAACCTGAATGAAACTGGTACTTCTAAAGCTGGTCTGGAAGCAGTTTGCAAAAAGGAATGGAAACCCTTTGACACAAGCTCTTGGAATTTACTCTTCCCCTTTCATTTTTACTAAAAGCCTGATGGTTCCAATGAAGAAGAGAAAAGCTTCAAAATGCATCCTGCCCCTTGCGTGCACTATGCACTGACAATTTTAACAGCCATGTTATAAAACAAGGGAATAACATACCACGTGTTGCAGTCCACTTTGATGGTTTCCCCTGGTTTATAAAAGTGTCCTCCATGGACACATGGACATTGATCTTTGGGAATACATCCTCCACTGCCATCCAACACCAGCCCATCAGGACACATGCAGCCAGAAACGCATTCTGTGGCATACTGTGTATATAAAGATACAACACAAGGCAACTTGTTAATACACAGGAAATTGGGGAACAAGCAGACCTGCTAGCTCTGAAGGCCAAACATCTGGATGTTCTTTAAAATCATGTAAGTTAGTGTCAATCAAGCTATAGGTATCACAGCCACATGTGTAGCTGCTGTGTTGTCAGTAAAGCAGTTGGTCTGTGAACAGTGTAACATTACCATCAGCATTTGCTATGGACAAACAGACGTGCACAAGCATGTAGTCCCACACTCCTACTAGAAGCTGAAGTCCTTACACAGTGCATGTCCTGCGTCTTACAGCTTTTCTGACACTCTGATCCAACCGCACTGGGACCTGCAGAGCTGCAGTTGAAGTAATACATAGGAGCTGGGCAATCTATGGGAGGAAGAAACAGTTTTAGGCAGGTAATTTTGTGAAAGCAATAAGGATTCTGTCAGCAGTCACAAAACAGAGCAAAGCATTTCAGAGGGCAGAATGTGTCTCTCTTTTCCAGTTTCTATTAGCTTTTCTTCTGCTCACCAACAGTGAGCAGGGAGAAGGAGGCAGATAACTTCTAAACTTTGAGAAATACCTTCATCTTCTAAAGAATTCAAAAAGTCTAAGGACTTTCTCACAAAGACAACCAACACATTTCAGGGAGAAGGCAAAAAGTGCAGAATATTAAAATATTACAGAGTNGGAGGCAGATAACTTCTAAACTTTGAGAAATACCTTCATCTTCTAAAGAATTCAAAAAGTCTAAGGACTTTCTCACAAAGACAACCAACACATTTCAGGGAGAAGGCAAAAAGTGCAGAATATTAAAATATTACAGAGTGAGAGATAAGACAGAAAAGGCATTATAATGCCAGCTGACAACATAATGCCATTGTTTAACAAAATCTCACCTTTTACCAGGACAGTTTCTCCAATGCAGTCTAATCTTCCTTGAATGCATTTGCTAAAGAGATTCCATAAAATAAAACACATCAGCTCTTTGCACATTTCTCTCTCACTAGAGATGAAAGCACTGCGAAGATTCACTAGTCACACAAATTAAAAATTTCTATCAAAACTAGCATTTGGTACAGCTATCAGGTTCACAGACATGAATTACCATTCCCAGAAGGAAGATTAAGTCACCCAGCTCTTAAAACACTCTTCCTTCATCTGCTGTTGGTTTACTGTGTGTTTTCCCTAAATCAAGTTTTTCATAAGCATCTATTTTTGACAACAAGAAATAAGACTAATTCATTTTTAAATAAGGGACCTCTTCCATTACTAATGAATCTCTATTTATAAAATAGTCTAAAATTCTCAGACAAAAAAAAAAAGTGGGAGTTGGAAGAGAGAGAGAGAGATTACATAGACTTCTAAAGATACAGATAAACTGTATGAATGAAACAACCTTTCCCTGAACTGATTGAAAGTTAGAAAATGACAATTATTTTTCGCTGCAGATGCAAATTCCTTATGTTATTTTCTCTCTCTCTTTTTAAAAGCCTCAGTTTTAAAGATGGTATTTTGGAGGGGTTCTTTGGACCAGACAATTTTTCAATAGTCTGCATGATGCTGTACTGAAGACTGTGTTTTACTTTGCTTTTTTCCTTCAGAGCCAGAAATTTCCCCAAGACCTCTGTTGTCTAGAAAACCTGTTCCCACTGTACGTGGGTATTTTTCAAACAACAATGAACTTTGCATATGGAGAGATTGCGAACGTCACTCTACTTCAAGTGTTTTCAGGTTCTTGTTTGATAGCAGGAATATGGGCTGTTAACTTTTGCTGTGGCTGCACTTCCTGCCAGGGGAATATTTGCTTTGATACAATCTCGGAGAAATGTGTCATTATTCCTTACGGTGAAATGACTCCATTCAGGGATTACAGAAGGGACTTTCCCAAAGAGCCCTGACATCCCCCAGGTATGCAGCCTCTGCATCACCAGCCCAGCTTACCACATCAGTTTGTCCTCTTGGAAGGAGTTGCCAGGCTGAACAATCTTGCCTTTGTAGTAGCAGGGACAGTCATCTGGAGTTACACATTCCTCCTCATCATTGAGGTAGGTCCCTTCAGGGCAACCACAGCCCTCCATAGGAGCAATCTGAACTTTACACAGTAGGTCAGGTTCATCCAAAGAGCGGCAGGACTGGTTACAGTACTTCACGCTATAGTTATAAACCATAGTCTCAGGACACTCCTCAGAGGGATCTTTGCAAGAGAAATAAAACGGATGTATGGCCTTCTCTGTGGAATCATCCCTCATCCTGATAATGCAGCTGCTTGCATATTGGTAGCCATAAATGTGCTTTTCTCAGATTAGAAAACCTCATCTCCCAGAACTCTGGGGGGAGTTTGCTCAAACTGCCCAAACTAGTGACACTGAATACTGCAATACTCGGTGTTAGGTCCAGTTCTGTTTAACATCATCATTGGTGATATTGATGATGGGTTGGAATCCATCATGAGCACATTTTTGGGTGATACCAAGCTTGGAGCCCGTGTTGATCTGTTGGAGGGTAGGAGGGCCCTGCAGAGGGACTTGGACAGACTGGAGAGGTGGGCAGACTCTAATAGGATGAGTTTTAGCAAGTCTAAGGGTTCTACATTTTGGTTATAGCAACCCCAGGCAGAACTATAGGCTGGGAATGGAGTTCTTCAAGAGTACTCAGGTAGAAAGAGACTTGGAGGTATTGGTGGACAGTAAACTTAGCATGAGTCAGCAATGTGCCCAGGCGGCCAAGAAGGATAATGGCATCCTGGTCTGCATCAGGAATGGAGTGGCCAGCAGGGAGAGGGAGGTTATCCTCCCCCTGTATTCAGCACTGGTTAGACCACACCTGGAGTATTGTGTTCAGTTCTGGACCCCTCAGTTTAGGAAGGATGTTGAGGTGCTGGAATGAGTCCAGAGAAGAGCAACTAGAATGGTTAAGGGAGTGGAAGGTAAGCCCTACGAGGAGAGGCTGGTGGAGCTGGGTCTGTTTAGCCTGGAAAAGAGGAAGCTCAGGGGTGACCTTATTGCTGTCTATCTAAAAANCTCTGCAGGGTATATCTTGATTAAGTGAGGGTGTCTGTATAGTTTTGTAGTTTTTATAACTTACATTTCTATCTTATGCCAAGACCGGAATCCAGTAAATTCTGACTTGTAATTAAAAATTACTTTTCAGTCATTCACTAATGGTTTGCTTGGCTTGGAATAGTTAAAGAAATGAGTATCTTTTGTGAGGGGTCCATTTTGATGTCAAATGGGCGGTGCCAAGGAATCCGCTAATCATTCTAAATCATGCTAAAATAAGAAAGTATAGCTGAATTCTCATGGTTATCTTGATGAAAACTCTTACTGTCAACCTCTGGGAAAATGAGAAAAAGAAGTTTCTAAGAGCTCTGTATAAACTAAACATTTAAATGCCAAATTCTAAAGAGCTTGTTTGACTGTAAGGCAGCGAAAAGCTGGCTAATTTTCAAAGGTTACCAAGACACACACCACCTTCATACTCTGTCATAAAGTCTCTACTAGAGATCCATAGGGATTACATCAAATTTCCTCAGGAAGCATAACCTTCATTAAGACAGTGGTTTTCAAGAAAGCCTGGAATCCATTTTCCTCTGCAATTCAATGGAAACTGGGCTTCTAGTCATCTCAGACCTCCTTCTAACTTGCATCGGCAGATATTTTTTTTATGAGCAGATAGTGTGCACTTGCAGCCCAGAAGGCTGATCCTGGGCTGGACCAAAAGAAGCCTGGCCAGCAGATCGAGAGAAGCAATTCTGCCCTCTACTCTGCTCTGGGAAGAGCTAATGGAGCAAGTCCACAGGAGGTCATGGAAATGATCATAGGGCTGGAACACCTCTCCTACAAGGACAGGCTGAGGGAGCTGGGGTTGTTCAGCCTGGAGAGAGAAGGCTCCTGGGGGACCTCATAATTACCTTCCAGTGATTGAGGGACCCTACAAGAAAGCTGGACAGGGACTCTTTACAAAGGCCTGTAGTGATAGGACAAGGGGTAATATTTTCACATTAGAGAAAGGTAGATTTAAAGTGGATGTCAGGAAGAAGTTCTCTAGCATGAGGGTGGTTGAACAGTGGAACAACTTGCCCAGGGAGGTAATTGAGGCCCCATTCCTGGAGATACTCAAGATGAGACTTGACAAGGCTCTAGACAAGCTGTGTTAGCTCAGAATGTCCCTCCTCACTACCAGGAGGTTGGACCAGATGGCTTTTGGAGGTCCCTTCCAAACTGGGTGATTCTATGACTCAAACCCACAGCTGTTTATCAGACATGCATAGAAGGTACAGAGTTGTTGCTCATGGGCAACTGTGCGGATCAACTTTGCAGCAATGTTTTCACCATACCAACAATAGGTTCCATGCTTAAAGCTCTGTCCATGACCATAGCACACTTTCTTAGACTACCTAGTGTGCTAGGTTTGTGTATGCATTCAACAGTTAGGTAGTAGAGTTCACTTATTTCATGCACGGACTGCAGTGTAGACATTCCCTTAGGATAAAACCTGCTCTAGAAACTGCCTGCAGCCTGGTACAGCTGGACACAGCTGCAGGAGCTGGAAGAGCTTTTCCAACCCCTGCAATAGGACACTGAGAGTGGCTGTTATGGACCATTTATTCTTTCTCTCATGAATAGTGTAACCTCCAATGTTATCAGAGGTATGTTCCCAAAAGATTATTTCTTCTAAAATAAGACCTAAAATGATCGTGCTGATTAAGCCATTAACATTTTTTTCCCAAGGTTACTGAACTGTTTGAGTCAATATTACCTACTGTGCTGTGAGTCCACAGATCTCAGTCTAACCCATGCTGCAACCAGTCTCACTTTGGCATAAAAAATGTCTGTAATTCTATGTAGATAACAAAGTTTTCAATAAACAGGGACTGTGTCTAGTACATAAACTGCATGGTTCTGGAATAATTTGCCGCAGACTACATTGTGTTCACTTTGAATTATTTCAGCATAGGTTTGTTAAATTGTTCTTACTGCAATCTTAAGTGCTTTGATAAGGCACCATACTGCTGACATTGTTTGTCCCTATAAAATATCCCAGGTAGTCTCAAAGTCAGGCAGCTATACAGGTCATGGCTGCACCAAAATGGCATGAAAATAATTGTCATGATGTTTCCTGTTCAGACATGGCTTTAGTCAAGAAAACCATGTCAATCTTCATGTTGATAGACAAATCTCACTTGAACTACTGGATTGCCAATTGAAAAATTGAAATGTCAAAGTAAAATTTAGAAGCTGGGAGTTGTGAGTTTATTCTCAGCTCTGACACCATCTCATAGTAAATTCTGTCACTGTTAAAGAAAAGCATGTACATATGTAGACTCCAAACCCAGAATTTAGTGTCCATGTGGCTATCCAAGAGATACTCACTAATTTCTTAGGTAGTCCTCATCTGCTTTGGTAAGCACTTTCGCATTCACAGATATCACCAATACCTATGTATTAAAATCTGTTACTCTTTTACTGTTAGAGGGGAAATGAAGTTAATGAGAGTGAGACCATAGCTATGCCAGTGTCTGAGACTAGACAACTGAGATAACTGCAAAAAAAAGTATCATATAAAACTCACAACTAACCTAACTGCAACTGCTCACTGTTACGTGATTAACATAACTTTTATACAGTTTTCCTTCTCTTAGCAATGAATTCACCTGCTATGTTACACAAAGAACATGCATCACAAGAGCATGAAATGGACAAGAACAGATTTTGGCAGGCAGCAGTTTTATCGAATACATGCTTGAAAGCTGCTTACAGAAAGAGACCTGGAGATACTGATTAATCATCAGCTACATATGACACAACAGTGTGTCCAGGTGGCCAAGAAGGCCAATGGCATCCTGGCTTGTTATCAGAAATAGTGTGGCCAGCAGGAGCAGGGAAGAGATTGTCCCCCTGTACTCTGCACTGGTGGGGCCACACCTCAAGTACTGGGTTCAGTTTCAGGTGCATCAATACAAGAAAGACATTGAGGTGCTGAAGAAGATCCAAAGAAAGGTAACAAGGTTGATGAAGGATCTGGAGAACAAAGTGTATGACAAGCGGCTGAGGTCGCTGGGGCTGGTTAGTCTGAAGAAAAGGAGGCTGAGGGGAGACTTTACTGCTGTCTACAAATACCTGAAAGGAAGTTGCAGAGAGGTGTGTGTTGGTCTCTTCTCACAAGTAACAAGGGATAGGACAGGAGGAAATGGACTCAAGTTGCACTAGGGGAAGTGTAGGTTAGACATTTAGAAAAACTTCAAAGGATCATCTGGTCTTGGAACAGATTGCCCAGGCAGGTGACAAAATTGACATCCCTGGACGTGTTTAAAAGTCATCTGGAGCTGGAGCTTAGGGACATGGCTTAGGGTTGGGATTGGTAGAGTTAGGTTAATGGTTGGACTCAGGGATCTTAAAGATCTTAGGGGTCCAACATAAGTAATTCTATGATTCTATGATTCTGTTTTTCAAAGACCCACAAACTTGATGACTAAGCACAAAAGATACTGATTGCCAGGGGCTGAGCTCTCCTCAAGCTGTTCCCCTATATCCCTGCCCAAGATATTTTAGGATGCATACCACAGATGCCCTTTCTCCAGCCTTTCAGGGACACGCCTGCTGCAGCACAGTCTCTGGAGTAGGTAGAGAGCACGCTGCACAGTGCAGCTTCACTCTTCTCAGCATTGCAAGTGTCATACATACATTTCTAGAGGACAGAAAAGGACATGGCTGTTATTATGTCCAACTCACAGAAGAAGCAGGGAAATACATCACAATCCAAAAAGTGGTCAACCAGTGTATTTTGGAGAAAGCATTAATGTAAGTATATTCTCCCCCTGGACATGAATTTTAAACCAAATCAGAGGGAACCCCTGGGGCTGAAAACTTACATTCATTTCCATGTAGAAACACTTACTTGGCTTTTCAAAAACACTGAAGAATTTTCAAGACCAATAAACCATGTTTTTTCCTATTTTGCTTCTGGATCATGCAACAGAAATGTAAATGATGGCAATCAATATTTTCAGTGTTGCAGCCAAAAATGCTACATCAGCTCTGGCATAAGCACCCATTTGTTATTTACCTATTTTTTTCATCAGCATCAGTGAACTGCTTTACAAACAGGCATTACTGTAACTAGTTTCAGTCCCCTAGGCTAGAATAACTTCATGGAGACAAGTCTCTGGACTACATTAAACCACCCACTTAGACCAGTGCCTTACCTTGATGTACACAGAAGGGTCTACCACAGAATGGCAGGCAGTAAATGCACTGTTTGTATTAGACAGAAGAGCACACCAATGCTGGGCAAATTTTTCTGAAGTGAGAGAGAATATTATTGCCCATAGTCACTTAAACCACATTATTATCTGAATCAATATCCTATTTATATCATGGAAAATTAGCATGTCTGAAGTGTTCAGATATAGCCAAATGATAGCAGGGGCATTCCTGTATCAAGATGACAAGCATATGTGGATGGGTGACCAGACATCTCTCTAAAAGAAACGTTTCACTTTCCAAGAAGTAACATTATTGTTATAGCTGGATTTGCAGAACATCTGCAAAATCTCCTCATTTTCATTGTTTTCCATCAAATTTTCCTAATTCTGTATCTAAATGTGGATAAAGTGAGAAATGAAGACCAAGCATACAGTATAGGACAATGCTTGCTGAGGTCAGTAGTGTTGATAACTTTCTTTTTGATTTCCATACAGCAGTAACAATCTAAATTGGATGAAAATCTTGCCCAAATATTGACAACCTAAACTGTTCTCATCGATGCTGTGTGTGCTTTTCAAGTCATCAATGAAGAGGTGTTGGCTTTTTGTTTCAAAGGCAAAGCTGCCACCTTAAAGACCCAGTGTGTTCTCTCAAGTAATAGCCTCAAAGGCAGTGGCTTTTGATATTTATGAGATATCTAAAGTTTTTTTGGTTATCCATCATGTGAAAAATTTTTAGCACTGATAATCTAAGGATGAAAAAGCTGCTACCTTTATCCACACTGTTTGAACAGGGATCTTCAAAGCTGTCCTCAACATCAAAACAACTGGCTCTAGTTTTCCATGAGTTACCAAAAGCAGAAGCTGAATCTTCCACAGCACCAGTGACTGTTCTGAAGTCATCTGTCTGGATGTTATTGAAATTGCCACAAAGACCTTGTGTTTGCAGCACAGGAAAAAAAAAAAGAAAAACAAAATAAAAAGCAAAAGAGGAAATCACTATGCAAGTGGGAAAAGAAATGGCTTCTAGGTAAACCCTCTTAGCTCTATAATGGGCCTTTCCTGAGAGAAGCCCATTTTCCTTCAAGAGTTTGCCTGATGTTCCGACAAATCAGACAGGACCATCTTTAGAGAGTGGTTATTAATTTCCTGCATTACTATAGCACTTAATGATAGCATAGATATTGGAAGCTGCTTCAACCTGCTTCAGTAAACACTGGCAGACAGAGAAGTGCCTTTCCCAAAGGCTTATAAGAAAAGGAAATCACAACAGCAAAACAAAATGGGTGGGAGAGACAGGATGTAAACCCATTATGCAGCTAGGAAACAGAACAAAAGCTTAAATGATGTAAACAGGAGATGGGTGGCACAACCAAGAACACAAATCTCTGGTGAAGCCCTGCTTTTATAGACAGCAAAATTGTAATGCTTAACCAACACTTTGTTTTGGGAAAGCTATACGTTCAACCGGGGTTTCTAATATACAAAATCAATATAAAATAAAATAATCTGTTCACCTAAAGTGATAGACAAGCAGCTGTTACTCTGTTTAAAAGCAGACTGAAAGATTCTTACCGGATGTCTGATTCTGATAAGAATGATCAACTGTTATGGAAAGCTGCATCATTGGTTTCATCTGCACTCGAATCTGTACTCCAGTTGAACTCAAGATCTGGATGAAAAATGTGGAGGGTCTGAAGATGGTGATGCCATCTAAGAAGATAAAAAAAAATAAAAAGATGTAGGCACCTGCAATTCTTTATGAAGCTGAGTAAACAGGAATTTCTGTTTACCAGTGCATCCACCATACAGGAATTCCCTGGGATTACAGTATCCCTGTGTATGACCTAAGATAAATGATCTAACAATCAGAGAGATTGTGTTCTTTTCAGGGAAAGGAGTAGGAATCCCTCTGTAAATAGACATAGGCCAGTCTGGGGAAGATGTGAAGAGGGACATTTACCTTTGCTTACTGGCAATTTCACAATGAAATTGTTCATGTAGATATTTCCACAGGAACATATCTTTATGCTCTGCAGGGAAAAGCAAAAAGAAAAAGCCCATAGTAGTGAAAGCATATGGTATGGGATAGACAACAACAATCTGGCAAGGTTCATTAAGCATTAAGAACTAGAGCCTTCAAAAGATCATCACCTCTGGGATCAATGCATCTTAGTGTGTGGATGCCATACAGTAACATTCAGCAAATCTCTAGGCCATAACAAAAAACCTTGCTCTGTAAGTAACTGCTTTGAGTGCTCTCACATTCCTAAGGGGTTAGTTACCTTTTTGAGACCTGCACATGAGATGTTACACATCGGATCATGTCATTGGAAATATACCCCAAGCGAGAGCTACCTGAGGAAGATGGGTCTCTCCAGAACAACTCCTCATACCTTAGGTGAGATCTCAGAACTCAGAATTGTTGTGAAAAGAAGGGGGGGTCGTTTCTTGTAAAAATCTCAATCTTTCAGAAAGAAACAAGTGAAAAATTTTGAAGTCATGGAAAAGATAGGGAAAGCCAACATGGAGAATTTTTAGCTACCTACATCTAAAGAAAATGGAGAAGTCAGAATCCAAAAGATCCGGAAATGAAATGTCATATAACAAAACCAACAAACTGCTGGTATTAAGCCCACAGTCTGAAGAGTGCAAGAGACCAAAATGAGTTCACAGTGCTAGAGAAATCCCACCTTTGAACTTAAGTAAAAGTGACACTTTATGTGTCACTAATTAAAATGAGTTACTTACGGTTCTTCCTAGTGTGACTAATACGTTCTTTAAGCAAGTCATTGTCTTTGATGTCCCACACTGGATGATCTCTCCAATCACGACAAATGTGTCATCAGTATTCTGAAAAGATGTGAAAAAAGGGAAGTGCAGACACTGTTAGCATGTTACAAGAAGGAAGGTAGAAGAGAAAGGCTTAAACAGAATAATGAAAGAATTAGAGCATTTAATCCCTAAGTGCAAACTGCTTTATTTCATTGCCAAAATCAATAGTATTCCCTGCCTTCTCTCTGCACTCTCCTTACAATAAACCTGTGTGTTTTGCATCTTTGCAGACAGTTATATGGAATTTTGACAATCTTCCTTTTGGCAGTCATACATACAGCAAACTTGAGAATTAATGTTTAAACCTACATTAACAGAACCACTACAAAAACTAATTAATTTTTTAAAAAGAGTATACTGAATCTGCAGAACATTGATGCCAAGCATCAAGCAATTGATTTACAATTCATTGCAAATAGGAAATTTATGGTGCTTAAGACTGAGCATGCATTGAAGTGCTTTGCTGGATTGGTGCCATTTAATTAAATGAAGTCATAGAAAGCTCCAGCACAAGCTTAATGCCTCATGCTACTCGAGAGGTTTAGGAGTGAAATGGGAGATTGTTCATACCTTAGCTAAGACATAATGGCAGTTGCCATGAAAATTGAATCTCTTATTATCAAATGTTGTTATATGGAATCCTCCATCTATATGGCAACTTCCAGAGCAGGGCAGAGAAATACAACTCCAGTGGCCTCCTTTGCAAGTACTGTACAAAACCCAAATGGAGCAGTTAGAATAGACATAGCTTTAAAGGACGAAGTTGAGATAACATCTGTATCTGAATCTGCACAGGTGACACCTTTTTTCTCTTTTTAGCTTGTTATTTGTCTGCTTATTAAATCCCTGTGGGAGGAAGGTTTTATATTAGGTCCTTAAAGTGTGAAGATTAAGCATCTTTCAATGAGACAGTTAAGTGCAATGGGCCTCAAACTAGCTCCTTCAAAGAGACCCTGAGTTGGTAAAGCAAGAAATGTTTTTCAGTTCCTAAGCTGTTTACATAACATATTAAAGAAACATAGACCCTCTTCAAGCAGGATCTTGCAACATTCTGTGTTATTGATGCAGTCGTTCAGCGGTTTGTTGATGCAATTTATAAGCAACTAATTGCGGAGACAGTGAGATAATGAGTAGTTGCAATTCTTGTAGCTTTGTCCACAAGAGAACAGCACAGTCACATTAGCTCAGGCTTAGTGAGGAGTTGAGTATATGGCTAGAAATGAAACCACCCAGAGCCTGTCAAGTTTAGTTTCTCAAAATTCCAAGCTTTGAGGAGTTTTCCTCAAAATGCAGGAAATATTTGATCTGAAAGTGTGAGCAAAACAGCTGGTCTACTCCACTGCGCACCACCACATATTTAATTCCTAGTGAATTAAGAAATCCAGAGGAAAGTTTTGCATTATTATTTAAAACAAATATTAGAAACAGATGAAAGAGAACAGAATGCAATCCATGGACACTCTGAAATAGATGCTTCTGCCCTGTTAGTACAATAAGGTTCACAACAGTACCAGTTTTGACAGGGAGTGGAATAAGTCCCTCCAGATGAGTAGACTTTGCCTTGAAACATGCATGGGCAGCTGTCTCTGGGGATGCATTTTTTGCCATCAAGGTCATCAAGGATAGTTCCTGTTCAAGACACATTGGTTGGTTAATATCCTTGTGATCAGTCTGGGAAACACCATAAGAGAAGATCAAAGTAAAAATCTCAGCATTTCTGTAAAGGAATGAGATGTGTTTTAAGGTAAACACCACTCCAGGCCCTTTCAGGTGTTAATGGACAGGAAACAATTCTTATTAGAGCTGTAATGAAAGCAGGACAAACCCCAGAAAATATCTGAATGTTACTAGTATTTTTCACTCAGTAGGATTATCAAGTATCAGACTACCAGAACTGTGAGCCAATGTCCATCCTCTTCTGACATTGAATCTAACAGAAATCATCTTAGCTTCTGCTTCCCATGCAAACGTACACATGCACATGCCTGGCAACATGTTTGTATTACACGTGGCTTTAGCTACAGCAAGATCTAGCCTTGTAACAGCCTCATAACCTCACTAGACATCTTCACCCTCTTTCTTACAGCCTAGAGAACACCTCTTCTCTTTCCTCATCTATAACATTCTTTTGTGCCTAGTCCTTAGAAATCTTTCCCTCCCCTCCTCCAGAGTCAGGATCTTGAATCTTTAGAGATTTGTACCTTCAATGAAAAAAATTGCTAAATTACGCTAGAAGACACAGTTTGTTCATTGGTTTTATTCAAGGAAAAAATGCCACTAACTGAAAGGGAACGTCCCTGTTTGTGCTTTGATAGGTATGACCCATTGGAAGAAGTGAATCCCTTACCAGGAGGACAGAAACAGCCATCTGTACATGGGGCCTTACAAATTTTGCTTCTTTCTGGATCAGCACACGTGTCGGCACAGGAATTTCCACATTCCATGTACTCCATGTTGTTTGGACATTTCTGATCTGCAAGACCAAATGAAAATGGGGTATGTTAATGACGTATTTATGAGAACTCTCAAATCTCTGTATCACTACCCAACTCCTTTCTCCTTTCCCCATATCTTGTTTGCAAAACTTTCCATTCAAATGTGTCGTTTGTTTAACCTGCAAAGGAATTTTTATATGGGTGCTTCTACTTTATCTTGAGAGAAAAACGTACTGGTGGGAAATATTAGTTATTTCACATTATTCTGCTAGATCAAGGTTGGCTGAAGTCGTGACCCAGCAAAGGACACTGGAATAATTTATAATAATTTATTTTTGTCTGAAGCATCAGTCAGTCTGGCATGAATTTTCCATCCCAATCCACACCAGCAGTTTGGGAAAGAGTCCTGTTGCCTTCCCTTCCATTAACAGTGATTTCCTCCTTGGTAGCTGTGACTACTACATCTGAAAGCACAGCATAAACTAAGGACAAACACATTAGACTTCTCAGTGACTTAATTCTATCAACTAATCCACAGCAGTTAACAGAGCACCTAGATTTGTTCTGCTGGGTTCACAATATATGTATGATTAAACTGAAAGAAATCTCTGAACTATTGGTTACTTACAACAAAGTTCTTTGGTTCTCCATTCCCCAGGGTCTCCCTTCCTGAGGACACAGTCCCGAGAATACTGGTTTAAAGTGCTGCATATGCAGCTGGAAACCAAATCAGAGTTAGAAGAATTAACTGCACAGTGGCACATGTCCTCAGTGCAGGTCTCTACATAGTCATCAAATGCAACCACTTTGGGACAGTTTCCAAAACGGGACATAAGCTTCTTACAACTTTTTTTCTGTTGAGAAAGAAAGGAAGGAAAAGAAAATCAATACTTGACATTTTGCCTTGCAATTTTTGCTGGCATAATTTCAGGGTCTCAGGATCATTCAGGCTGGAAGGGACTTGAGTTAATATCCAGTCTGTCTTTCTGTCATAAAGTTCTTTTGCCTGGACTGGAAGCTGTCATTCAGTTGTGCATTCTCCCACTATCTATTTTCTTACACCACTGTACTGGATATGTTTTCAGCTCTAAGATGAACATTTTGCTCAGATTTACAGACAGATGCCTGAAAAATTCAGATCAATGCAAGCCCTGTAATTAACACTTATTTTCAACAGTCTCTCCATGGCTGTAATTCAGGAGGTTTTATACGTCTTAGCCACACATACTTACATATTTACTGCATCTATCAGCTTCTCTCTTAGGATGTCTTCCAGTGTGGTCAGCTGGACTCACATCAGCACACTTTCCTGATGGATCCTCTACTTTGTGGAAGTTACCAAACTGCCTTGGATGCATTTTATATCCTGCAAAAACCCCAGAGGCATCTGAGTCACTGCCTGTAATTCTTTAGATCTGTTAATGGGCTATAAAATGGTGCACTTCATATCTTTGGGCTCTAAGACAGTATGCGCCTCACCAAACACCCAGATTTAATCACAGCATCCATAGCATAGAGGATGACAGCCTGGTAACTTCTGTTGAGCCAGAGCCAGGAATCTGGCATGCTTCTATCAAGGCCTACTGTCATCCTGAGCATTTATAATCGCATGAGACTCTTGATCTTTCAATTGCACTTCATCACTTCCAAGACTCCTGCTTGTTATGGGCATATTTGTTTTTTTGTATTTGTATCTGTAGTGGTTATACATTCTAGTTTCCTTTCACAACCTGTGGTACATATGTTTGTAATGGCCTGGGAATCTTCTTTATTACATTTTGTAGGCTGAAAATGGTGGTAAGAGCAAGCAGGGGGATGACACACCTTACGTGTATGTAACCATTGCACTAGCTAGACAGGTGCATATTCCCAAAGGTTTACTTATTTCATGGAATGTGATCTTTCTGACAACCTTTGAAATCTGTGTCTTTTTATGGGGTGTATGCTGTGGGAACTGTCATCTGCGGAGCCAGATGCATAAAAGAAGAGACTGGGTTTTTTTTAGAGCAGTGCTTCTGAGTAGTAGTTTCTTTGGGGAAAAATGAGCCAGCTTTATTTTTACTTACTGTGCTGAGGATGTAAAGGGCAGGAACATTACTGCATCTGAAAAGTTTAGTATGAAATATGACAACTAACTCTGAATCTACCACTACAAGTGGTATTTTTAGTCAAATCTCAGATTCATTCTGATAATATATTTTTGGTGACTTTAGAAGTCCAGGTATTACATGAAGAGATGGTGTTATAACTTTGGCTTCAGTTCTGCATCTAATACCCCAGGATGCAGGTTTCTTTCTGCTCAGATCTACTGCAGGATTGTAGCCTGAGCTGTTTGCTCTGCTGGCCTCTTCCCAATTCAGTGCAATATCTGTAGGTGGCAGTGGATGGCACCATAGTTTGTGCAAAGATGTTCAGTGAAATCTTTCTGGCTCAGTGATGATGCTTTAGTTGCATTAGAGAGGCAAAACCAATCACAGTTGACACCCAACTATAATGATGAAAATGGAAGGACGGAAAATGCACTTGTGCCTCATGGAAGAAGACAAGTTCCTTAGAATTTGCTACTGACAGTGAGAAACGTGGCAAAGTTGCTGCATGGTAGCCAGGTAATTAATTTGGGTCAATGGTTGAGGCTCTTGCAAGTCTGTTAACAGCAAAGGAACTTGAATCATCCTGAAACCTCTTACCATACATCTCCTGTACATGGAAATATTCATGTATTCAGGATGTCTCTCAGGAAATCTGAAACCCTGCCTAGAGAAAACTAACACCAAGTGTCCTGTCACATATTGTCAGTTCTACTCTCTGTTCCACGGCCTACCATCCAAAATCAAATCGTTCTTCTCACTGCCATCATAGTTCCCACACAGCCCACATATCTTCTTTTTATATGTTTCTTCCAGGTCCAGCTACAAAAGAAAAGAGAAAACCCCTGGTTCACAGCTTTTCCCCACATCAGCCACACAGGTTACAGAGGCTCACAGAATTAAAGCAGGGTAGCTGCTAATCACGAGTTTGTAAGAGCCTTCTTCACCATAGAACTTACCTGCAGACAGGCTAGATTTAAACAAGAATACAATCCTCTAGCAACTATCTTCCCTACCTAACTAGGTAAGTGAAGCATGCTCAATACTGGAGTAATCATTGCATTGAACCAGTGTCTCCCAGTATAGATACACAAGGTGCAAAGTACGACAGCTCCATTCTGGACAGGTCAGATAACTATGCTCTGATGATGAATGCTGTGAAGAAGCAGCTTTTGGTCAGCTTTTAGGAGTATTTGAAGTTTTGTTCTAGTCCATAGGCTAAATGGAAAACTTCGCAGCATTTCAAAGGATGGTTCTGTACAATAGAACAAGCATAACTTACTCTATTCCTACTTGGGGGCAATAAGGAGATACATTAGCCCATTTTTGCCTTGCTAAATAGAACTGTCACATTAAAGCACTCCTCCATGCTTGGAGGATAGTACTGACATCACCCAGAGCCACCAAAAAATGTAGTGCTTTTCCTACAAGCGCACTGCCCTACAACTCTGTCTGCTCTACAGGTGCCTGCAATACTTCAGGTACAAATTACTAAAGGGGTAGGAAGGAAGCAAACATATAATTAAATCAGAAATGGAATAATGTTTGATTGCTTCTTAATTTTTTTCCTCTCTATTCACCTGTTACCTTCTTTCTGCCTCTCTGAACTCTAAAATATGACATATAATTTTCTATTAATTAATCTCAGTCCTCATTGTAGAGGATGAGTGTTCACATCCAAAAGCATAAATACACAGCTGCAAGTATTTTCTAGGTGGATGTACAGAGGGGAACTCCTGCATAACAAAGCTCTGGAAGGAAGGAGAGAGGCCAAGGCCTGAACTAGCCACATAGTTTCCCACACAAGGCTACCTCTGAGACACAGGACAAGGACAAGTAACAAGTCAGAGCTGGAGGGACTACCTGTGCTGCTACTAGTGCTCTGTGAAGGAAGCAGCTAATCACAGAGGTGCTATCTCCAGGGCTACCTGTGGCATATTTTGTCACATAAAGTCTGTAGGGAATGCCTGAGGGTCCTGACTCCATGCCTCTGGTCTATGAAATATGACCTAGTTTGGTATGCCCCTATCAGCTTATGGATACAGTGATACCTAACCCCACCTGTCTCTTCTATCAATACAATGCCTGTATCCAGCTCTGCTTTTCATCATTGATGAGTTTCACCAAGAGAAAAACAACTAACTGGCAGTTCATACTAGGAGAGTGTCAGCCCAGTTCCACTTGAGTGTCAGGCCCAGCTTGGAAGTGACTTGGAAGTAAGTACAGGTGTCCTCAATCAGGATGCTCTTCAAGCTGAAGGGTATGAGGATCCTGGAAATTGGAGGGAACAAAACAGATTGCATTGAAAAAATTATACAGGAAATAAAACCAGAGACAAAAGGAGCTACATAAGTCATGGGGACATCTTGAAAAGGTCTGCCTTCATCCACACAATGCATTAAATGCAGATATGATCACCTTGCCACTGTGACCTTATACCAACCTTCATTCACAATACAATGCATTTTGATCATGAGTGTGTCAGCATTGCATTAGGCACGAGACTGACACCTGTGCAGTTTGTCTTGCTTCCATATCTGGGGACCTAACCCAAAAGGCTATATGGAGCTAGATCACAAACAAAATAAGTAACTGTAAGTGCATCCTTTCACATGAAGATACTACAGGTTCTCATCCTCCCTTCAGGCTTCCTGTGACATTTGGGATTCGTAGAGGTATGAAAAGAGCTATCTTCTGTTGCTCACGTACTGACAGGACCCAGATCTCCATTTTCATCTCACCAAGACAATTACCATTCTTTTTCCCAGATTCTGAAAAACTTAGTAAATCACAAAACAGCTAAAAGAGAGATCACATGCCCCTTTGATTTAGAAGATACATATGCGATTTGCTACTATATTTACAACTGAGTGATGCTATTCTATATTTGGTTGTTTCTTGAGAGTTGTCAAGAGAAGACAGCACATACGCTTGTAATTTTATCTCCAACAAGATTGTGAAGATTTGTCCCAGAATCAAAGCTTGCCTTGGCCCTTCACATTTAAGTGCTGGAAGCAGGTCACTGCGCTTCTCACCAGGGGTGCCATGAAATTTGTGCTTCAACTTCAGTTACTGCTTCATATGATTTTTTACTTATAGAGCATTTTTACCCTTCTGTTTGCAGTTTATTTTCTGATTTGGAATTCCAGAATGGAATTAAAAGTGTAGATTTTGACTTCTGTCTTTTGTGTAAGAAGATCGCAAGGCAAGCTTTGAGCTGCAGAGCTGGGCAATTTTCTAGACTAGTCTATCTGGAAGCAGAAAGCTTTTTCTGAAAGGACAATCTGACCCTAAAGAGCAACATCTAAGAGTAGGGGTAGTATCACGGAAATAAGGCTATGAGAAAAAACCCAAATTTGTACAAAATCAAACCCCTCTATCAATAAAGTGTTGCGTTTATCTCCTTCCCTCCTACTCACCCTCCCAAATCAAATCAACATGAAAGATACTTCTTCTGTTTTGTAAAATACATGTTGCCTATATGCTAGTTGCCGGTCCCTGGGAGATGGGGTTTATATGCCTCTTGACTCTTCCACCACTCTAAGATGGACTTTTTGCAAGACTCAGTTCAAACTTCTATGAACATATCGTACACAGCCATGGGCACCTCTGCAGAACAGGGTGCCCTTGTTCTAGACTGACCACCTGTTGCTGATACATAGCAATAAAACTGCTGCACAAGAAAACAACAGAACGGCCTTTACTCACTTGTTCCCATTCACTGTGATGCCTGTCTCCTTCACCTCCAAGATCACCCCATCAATGGTGACAGTGAAGTAGATCAGGAAGTTATTCTTGTCACTACGCCTGATTTGGATGTTAAAGTCCTGGTAGCTGTCGTTGCAGTGTGAAGCGAAGACATATGTGCAGGTTCCAGGAAAAGTGAACTTAACATGGTCAAACGTGTGAAAATGGAAACTGCCCCAGGTGGCACATTCACTTCTACTGACAGTAGAGACTTGGACTAAAGAAAGAGTTGTAGAAAAGAGAGTTTAGAAATTCCATGCCTTGTGAGGCCACTTGCTTTTTTGATCTTGTTGTTGAAAAGCAGTAAAGCAGAGACTTTCAAAGGGAAAAATGTTAATCAATGAAAGATACTGTCTTGTGGGAAGGAGTTACATCTCACTGAGTTTTTGAAGTCCATTGGAAGTCCACACTTCTAATGTGAACAAATGTTAACATCTTATGAAGTTAACAGCACCAAAACTTGTGATGAGCACTCAGATCTCTTACATATCTACCATCTAGATATCTAGATATTTACCAAGGAAGAAGAAGCTCCAAGACTGCACATTTCTCTCCATTCTCTGTAAAAATCCATTTACATTATAGATACATTGGTACTGCACGTAATTAAAGTGATGTGAGAGGAATGCTGCCTAAATCTCTGTTTCTAAACACAGGCAAGACTTTGTTTCAAAGTTTCAAATCAAGTCCCTTCCAAGAGATATCAAAGGTGGCATGACCTTTTGGCAAAATGGTAGCTTCTGGTCTCAACAGTTGAGGCTGCTACCAGCTTTGGCAGTTGGCTAAGAGCTAATTAATTGCAGCCAAAAACTCATGTCTTGGACTTCATGTATGTACTTCATGTGCATACGAGCCATTACTTCAGAAAGTAGTTTTCATTCTAATGAGCTGTACAAAACTAATATTAACCAGTTTGAATTAACTAGCATGCTTGCTACTAAATACCTTTAGCATTTCTTATAGGTCCATCTGAAAGAATAACAAATGAAAATGAACAAATTTCATTGTTTGGCTTTGTAGCACATTCAGGGGAGAAAACACCACTGCCACAACCATCATAGGTCAAATCCAAACCACGAATATACTTAGTGAGCTCTAAAATATCATTATATATTCCAGCCTAAGAACCAGCAGGGGAACACTGAACAATTCAGATCTTGATGTTAGAAATGTGGAACACAAGCTCAAGTGGCAACTGGGAAGAGTAAAGCATTCAAAACAATGGCAGAAAATAAGAGGTAACAATGCAGAAGACCACAAAAAATATGATTACTCCCAATACCACATTTCATGCTGGTCTATCAAGTCTAGCAGACATTATGGTGACATACTACTTCTATTAAAAATCCAGATGCAATTTTTAATGATGCAAATTGCATCTATAGAGTCTCCTCTTTAAGATAAGTGACATAGGACATAAAGCAGTTGATACACTACCCACAAGTGAAAGAAAAAGGTAGACTACTTAAATGGTTGACATTAAGGACAAAAATGTTTAATGTTAAATAATATCTGGCATACCTACAGCTCTTACATGAATATACCACGCATTTTCATTCCACAACTCAATTTGTCAACCATGGAGTACAATATGTGAGTAAGCAGTTTGAGGATTAGCTACTTTCTTACCTATCTGAACCGGTTCTTTTCCCATGCAACAACCCCAAATTAGGTAGAAGATCCAAAATGTCCACCCCTTTTGTATTTCCATCTTGCCGTGAAGTGGTACCTTGAAAATCCTTCCAGGGAAGTAGTTTTTTCTTGGCTTATAGGCAGATTTTTATAGTCCAGGAATTTGGCGTGAGAACAAAATATTGATGGCAGGGTCCCTGAAAGGTGGAGCTTTATTGAACTTTCTACCAGTGGTTCATGTACAGCATCCAGCAATTGCCTCTTTCAGACAATTCAGACATCCAGTTCTCTCCTGCTTTACATGGATACAGAAAGCTGTCTCCTTATTTCCTTTCTTTAATATAGGTCCCCCCAAACCCCACCCCTACAGAGTAGCTTTTGGTTTGGCGACACTGGTTTTTTCCTTTTCATAACATCAGATTAGTAACAAGCAAACATTGCCCTGCTCCAGAGCCTTCCTCTGGTGTGCACATCAGCACAGACTCCAACTCAAGAAAAAGTATTTGTCACCTCTGTTAGCTTGATGGGAAATTCTAAACGTTAGAGTAAAAAATATTGTAATGTCAGGAATAACGTATGGTTTAGTTAGAGCAAAACCTTTTGGCAGGAGGGCTATGTCGTTTAACAAGTGCATTGAAAAAAAAGTCACAGATTAACTGCTTCAACAGACCAGGAATTACATTAGCCCTCAGATTGCAAACTCCTTACCTCTACTGCACAAATGAGATTTAATTACGCCCATTGCAATTAAACACGGGAAGTTAAGTTATTCCTTATACAGACAGAGGCTGTGGTTTCTTCAAGGAGCAGAAGAGATCAGTGCTTAAGTCCCACTAAAATATAGATAACTTTTTACTCCTTCACCTCCTAAATTAGGCTGCTGTAAAAGGGTCCCTTGGTGGTTTAATACCTTATATATCCATAACAAATCCAGGGGGCTCAGTTATGCTCTCACCTACTTTCCATTGTAGGGCAGGTCTTGGATATCTGGTCACAAATGTTTGATGTCAGTAACTTTAGGGTCTCTTTGGCTCTATTGGCACAACCTGACCTGGCATTTCTTCACCTTATCCATGCCATGGAGGAACTGCCTCTGACACAGAGGAAGCCTCTCACCTAGTCCCAGCAGATGTTTCCACAATTTCAACTGCTCCATGCCCCTTTGGGGAGGTACTAGTGCCAGAACAATTGCCAGTAGTGAGTGGGCACAAATACAGTTGAAAATGGTCTTAGGTTTCACCCCTGTTACAAGTGAGGTTGAGTCTGTCCATGCATTTTCTGGGGATCCTTTATACTAGTTTGCAGGCAGTAAGTTGGTCCTCAGGAACAGCACCTTGCTCACCCCATTACCAAGCTTTCTTGAGTTTACAAAGTGTCCTAAAGCTTTCCCATTTCTTCCAGCTGTTCTCCCTACACTGTTATGAGCCACTTACTAGGTGACTTACAGACCTACAGGTGCAAATGTCTGCCAGATGAAGATTTGCTGCTGCTATTGCTCTCAAGAAAATCCTGCATTAGTGGATGAGAGCATTGTGCAGTACATGAAACATGAGTTCATGTTACCCCTTTCCCACTGTCCGTGCCCCATTAATTCCATTGTCACTCTCACTTGAGGCAGGGCACTACTAGAAGGTAAAGTCTGTTCTTGAAGCCCTGCCATTTTGGCTGGAATACAGAACAGACTTTATGGCACTGGTGATGGAAGTAATAGGCTTCCCCTGCTTTTCCTTTTAATCACAACACATCTTCCCCACTGATCTCTATCCAAATACTCACAAAGTAAACCAGCAGAATAGCTAGTAAATAAACTGAACCACAAGAATATGACATTGTAGATATGAGGGTGAATACAGTGCAATAGTAACACTCATTTTCAGCAGATTCTCATGGTAACTTCCAAACTGGATTCTTGTTCAGGTCACAGAACAGGAATAATGGCAGCTATGAGGAAGGGCTCTAAGGCCAGGAGAAAAAGCACATAGGTCAGTAGACCACAGACTTGACAAAGAGAACATAGTTGAGGATAAAGATGGAAAGATGAAACTTAATAATTTTCCCAATTATCAAAGTCCAAGTAGAGAACTTCGCTGAGAACCATTTATTAAAAAAAACCAGACCATTTATTAAAAAAACAGGGTCCTTCCCTTTTCCTAATCCCACCCAGACAATCAACATACCTATTCCATTCATACCAGTAGAGAGCAGAAGGAAAAATAGGCCTTTAGGAGTATGAGTCCTTACCCTTAAAGAAGATTCATTTTGTTCTCAGAAGACATCACAAAAAAACAGCAGGAACTACATATGAACTACCTGCCAGAGACACTCTTCAGGGTGAGTAGTCCTTATGACAAAGACATGGTGAAGCTGATCACTGTGACTCTCAGCCTTTTGTCTTCTACATGTAGGGTGGTTCAGGGACATGCCAGGGAGGGCAGGAGGGGTGAGCTAAGGCACAGTTTGTCTTTGCAAGCCCCACTTTGCAATGCGGGGCCTGAGAAGAACATGAACAGTAAGTGTCCCAGAAGCAGACTCAAAGAAATAGGTAATCCATTGAGCCATCACCCACTTGTGCTCCTCTCATCAGAGAAAGCACTATCACTCATCTGGGATGAAAAGCTGGAGCAGATCTCTTGATACTCAGAGAAACAGGAACACTAGTCCTCTTGCTCTGTACCTCACCATTTTCTTACCTCTGCTCATCTGCTCTGTCATTTTTGCTACTCCTTTGCCATTTCTTGGGGAGAAGAGTTCCTGTTAGTGATTAATCAGAGCTGCTGCTGCTTCTGGCTTTGCCTTAGAAATCCCTGGATGCTTCAGTCCTCTACAATGATTTCAGGGTTACTGACAGATAAAGGATATTTGCATTCAAATTAAGTTTTTATGTTCAAGTGTGGCAACACTGAGGTTTTTAGAAGAAATACATGGTAAAATTTTAGAAGGAAATTCAGACTTACTGGGAGTTTGTGAATATGTTGATCACTTACCACTGAATCACTGCTATTGCAGGCACGCAAGCTATAACTATCCCCCCCCCAAAAACACACACACAGTGACATAGTGGGGATTAATAACTCTTCCCTTTAGTGGGCCCTCTGGCATAAGAGGGTTTCATTCTGCTGCAGCTGTACTAGCAAAAAGAACAATTCCTCTTGGCCCCTTTACAGCCCATTTCATGGATCATTTGCCATTAAAGGGTATGTGATTTTAGTAAATACAATAGGTAAATATTAACCCAGCTTCTTTATCGCCACTGACTCACTGGAGATAAACCATCATGAAACTAATGTAATACACCAGTGACTCACATCCCTTATTTTTTGATATGAACTTGGTAAGGTAGCACTGAAATTGGGGCCATCTGGTGGATAAGTGTCATTCATAACCAGTCACAGTACAGCCACACTTGCACCATCCTTCTGTCAAAAGGTGCCCCACAGGTACGGTGAAGTGTTACGGGTACCAAGACTTTTGCAACATCATTCTGAGGCAGTCCAAGATCTGGTAGAGGACAGCTTGGAAAAATCTCTAATGTTACAGTTAGAGAATCACAGAGTTTTAGGGGCTGGAAGAAACCTTGAAAGATCATTTAGTCCAACCCCTCTGCCAGGGGGTTGAGCAGAACCACCTACATCAGCTCACACAGGAATGCATCCAGGTGGGTTTTGAATGTCTCCAGAGAAGGAGACTCCACAACCTCTCTGAGCAGCCTGTTCCAGTGCTCTGCCACTCTCACAGTTAAAAATGGGTTTTTTTATGTTTTCAGGGGGCCTCATATACTCCAGCTTGTACCCATTGCCCCTTGTTCTATCATTGAATACTGCTGAGAAGAGCCTTGCTCCATCCTACTGACACTCACCCTTCACATATTTATAAACATTGATGAAGTTCCCCCTCAGTTAATTACAAGCAAAGCTGATAGTGTTTCTTAAAATGGGAATCTGCTATAAAACGGTGTTTTACAATCATTTCCTAGAGAACAGCTGTAGAGTAATGTTGTGTATTTCATTAACAAGGTAACATTAGCCAGGAAAACATTTCATTTGGATTTGGTGTCAAACCACCTTGTATTGCTAATCCACATGATAGAAACATCTGAAGTGAATTTAGCAAAATATTTTACACGACATAATGTAGTAAGGTATCCAGCAACATGGTGTTTGATATGACTGGATCTAACACTAATTTGCACACCCTAAACTGCCAGAAGAATTCAAGAACAACATAAATAGTATATTTCTTCTTGGTATAATCCCTTAGAATTTAGGAAATTCACAACAAATATGTATTGAAAGAAGTAGAGCACCTTCCTTATGAGGAAAGGCTGAGGGAGGTGGGTCTCTTTAGCTTGGAGAAGAGGAGGCTGAGGGGTGACCTCATTCATGTCTATAAATACATGAGGGGTGGGTGTCAGGAGGATGGAGCCAGGCACTTCTCGAGGTCATCTAGTGATAGGACAAGGATCAATGTGTGCAAGCTGGAACATAAGAGGTTCCACATAAATATCAGAAGGAACTTCTTCCCAGGGAGGGTAACGGAGCATTGGAACAGGCTGCCCAGGGGGGTTGTGGAGTCTCATTCTTTGGAGATGTTCAAGACCAAGGATCTGTTCCTGTGTGACTTGGTCTAGGTGATCTTGCTGTGGCAGTGGGATTGGACGAGATGATCTTTTGAGGTCCTTTCCAATCCCTAATGGTTCTATGATTCTACGATTTGATCAACCAACTTTGCGTCCACCACAATTTCAAATGGCTGCCAGTAAGTCTAGGGTGATCTGTTACAGGCAGACAAAGAGCACAGAGTGGAACTTTGTCATTAATTGTCAGTTAGAACCTTCAGTGTTTTAATTTTTATAGAGATGGTTGGATATCTTCTTAGTTTTGCCTTAGAATGAATACAAAACTCCTTAATCTCTCACCTTGTTATAGGGTTCCCTGACTTTTCCTGAATTAATCAACAGCATTACTTATTCCTGTTTGCAATGAATCTGTTCAGCTACTCTTTTCTGGGTTTTTTTAAGAAGATGAAGATCTTTCAAACTCCACAATCAAGGAGTAATGACACGGCTGATTGGTGTTTGTACACACAGGTCTCATTGACCTATTGGCACTTCCTCACATAAGGAAACCATCAGGAGGTTGGGTTCTTGAACTTTTTTCTACTTGAGAGATTTCTCTTTAAATAATTTCCCAGTGAAAAATATTGAGTAACAGAACAAAGAGAATTCAGGTACCCATCCAGGGAAGGACATGAACATTCTGCAATAAGAATTACTCAGGCTAGAGCAGATTCCACCCCTTTTTAAAAAAAACAGTTTGTCATTTCATGGACACCAAAAAAATTCAGAAGACACCACTGAACACCTTATACTCAAGTCTGCATAATCCTGAAGTTATACGAAATTTAACCATGTCAGTAACCAAGTCAGTAACCAAGTCCACCATGAGTGAATGTTACTGCAAACCTAAGAAAGGCAGAGATTCTTAGATTCATAGACTGGTTCAGGTAGGCAGGACCTTAAAGATCATTTAGTT
>VZRI01009587.1:48927-69427 GCA_013397515.1 Upupa epops
TCTGGCCTTGAACACTTCCAGGGAGTTGGGGAGCAGCCTCAACCTCTCTGGGCAACCTGTTTCAGTGTCTCAGCCCCCTCATCGTGAAAGACTTCCTCCTGACTTCCAGTCTAAACCTACCTTTTCCCAACTTGAAACCATTCTCCCTGGTCTTACCACAACAAGCCCTTGGAAACAGCCCCTCCCCAGCTTTCCTGTAGCCCCCTTCAAGTACTGGAAGGCTGCTATGAGATCCCCCTAGAGTGTCCTCCAGGCATAACAGCCCCAACTCTGTCAGCCTGTTCACGTAGGAGAGGTGCTCCAGCCTTCCAATCATCCTCGTGGTCCTCCCCTGGACACGTTCCAACAGTTCAATATCCTTCTTGTGTTGGGGGGCTGCAGAACTGGGTGCAGTAGTCCAGGGGGAGTCTCACAAGAGCAGAATAGAGGAGGAGGTTCACCTCCCTTGACCTGCTAGTCATGCTTCTCATGATGCAGCCCAGGATGTGGTTGGCTTTCTTTTTGTTGGCTCATGTTGAGTTTTTCATCAGCCATGTTGAGCAGAGAAGAGGCTGAGGTAAGGAGCTAAGCAACCTTGGCTCATTTGTCTTTTTCCTAAATTGACCTTACACTATGTCCTCATGAAGGACCTGGCTTAAAATTCTGTCAGAGCATGTCTACTAGGATGACATAACTGATCCTTTTAACACGAACCACAATATTTCACATTAGGCAGATAAAATTTGTATGCCACCCAAGTTTCAGAACTTGTCTTGGCTTAAATGCTGTAGGCACTAACACCAAAGCAGTTTTGTAGGTGGCTGAATACCAGATTTAAGTTCAAATGACTGTCCAGAGAGAAGGAAAGCAAGGCAAATGGGGCCACAGGCCACTGCTTGGCCTGTTGTGGAAGTTAGAATTTGCAGTCCAGTAGCCCTTAGCTCAGGCTTCCTGTGTTTCTGAGAATGAGAAAAATGAGTGTGCAGCTCCCATAGGTGCAAGAATTGTTCAGCTACACCAGTCCAAAGGGGCAGGCTATTGAATTTCAGTGCTGTGTCAGGTCACAGGCACCGTGTAAAGCCATGTTCCTTGACCACAGATCCTGTTGCCTTTTGTTACTACTTAAGAGAGAGCTGCTTGCAGTAGAATCATAGAATCACCAGGGATCAGAAAGGACCTCAAAAGATCATCTAGTCTGATCCCCCTGCCACAGCAGAACACCTAGACCAAGCCACAGAACAGAACATTACGGACTGGAAGTGACCTGGAAAGATCATCCAGTTCAATCCCCTGGCCACATCAGGATCAACAGACATGTGTCCTTTTCAATCCCATCTCTGCCATACTTTTTCTCTAATTGCTTTCTGTCAAGTAGGGTTGTTGTAAGTGCCTTCACTTAGTATCCAAGGTTTCTTCGAATCATAGAATCATCATGGTTGGAAAGGATCTCCAGGATCATGAAGGGCAGCCCCCATCTCCATCTTGCTCTCCATATGCATATTAATCTTTGCACAGTTTGAAAATCTGGGTGCCACTCTTACTATTAGGTCAGACTGGCAATAACAATCTTGGAACAGTTGGAGGTACCTTCTTCTATGTGTGAAGATGAGCATTTGTGCACAGTAAGTACAGGGTTCTTTACTTACAGCTTTGCCTTGTCTGAGGTCCTTTCACTGGGGCTGATGTGCAGAGTCCTGTGCACAGTTCAGTGAAGTGTGGTTTTGCAAAGTGCAATCTCACAGGAAATACACTGAAAATTGTGCCATATGCTTCTCTCCAACAACACAAAATGGCAGTGTCATAAGGCATAGTTTCATCACTAAACAAAGTAGTTAGATCAGCAGTCCTTACCTTATTTGGGGAAGGGTTCCTCCTGGTTTCCACGCAGCTTTTTTCTCCCTGTTTGAATCACAATTCCTCACCTCCAGCAGCGGTGATTTCTCCATATTGGTAACAAGCGTTTACTTTTCTGCTCCTGGTGTTCTCAAACCACTTGTTCGGTAACGGTTCATAAAACTACTGTTCTCACTTTATCAGCAAATCTGAGAACTCTGTTTTTACTCAAAAGTTCTCACTGTGTTACTCCAGAGTAATGCGAACAATGCTCAACTTTCAGTGCATCTCCAGTAATTAGGAAGAAATTGTCTGAGCTTCAAACTACCTTGGAGAAGACTACAACTGGCAATGAAACCCATGTACTTCCACAGATAAGATGCATACCACAACCATTTTGCTTGACAGTAAGGAAGGCTCAGGATGCATCTTGCACCTGAGGCAAGGACTCACAATTGCAACCTCTGGCCACCAAGACAATAATCATGCTACAGGTAAATCCCAGCTTCAGCCTGTATTAAGGAATTTTAGCCTGTACAAGCAGGAAGCTGCCCTTCCTTCCCTTAAGGAAAGCAGCAATAAGGCTGTTTCTTTCACCAGGCCGTCCAAACATGTGCATACACCTCACTGAAAGCCTCAGCGTTCATGCTCAGTGCTCAAATCACCCATTTAGTGGTACTCTGCTCATCTCTTGCTTAGGGACAACATGACAAAGTGAGGCCAAAACAAGCAGCTCTTGGACAGCAAGAAGTAGGACGACAATGGCTTTTGGTGCCTTCGAAGTCTGGGTGGCTGATGCCCCATTTGCTTTCAGATTTCTTTTTACAAGGCAAAAGTAAACTGCTAAGAGGAAATAAACAAACAAACAAGAAACTCTTTGCCACTAACGAAAGTGGAAGGCTACACAGAAAATCAAAAGCAGAGATGAAGACAGGACTTGAGCATTGGGACCATGGGGATCATGCCACCTGGCTGAACTCTACTGGGGCTCTTGGTATTGGGGCTCCTTTCTCTGCTAGACTCCAAAAGATGAGGGAATTCCAGGACAACAGAGTCCATTTGTGGAGGATAGAGGGAGTCAAGCCTGTTCCCTTCAGCACCAATGCTTTTTATAAGGTTGCAAGTGCGCCTTGCTGTAGGTCCTGCCTGAGAGACAATGAGAACAGTAGGTTCCACTGCCTCCTCTGAGACACTAAAGGGCTGAGGCATTTATATTTGTGGGGCATTTCTTCAGTTTTTTCCCCTGGGAATTTCTACTTGCAACCTGAAGACCCAATAGCTTTTAGGAAACAAAATGCTCCATGGGATCAGGTAAGACAGGTCTGCATTTGCAAGAGGGTTGTGTGAAGCTGCTGCTCACTGCTAGTACTACTCTCTTTGTAGGGATATACAGTTCCTTTCTCTCCAAAGCCCTATTTGCGGATTTCTCTGCTGGAAAATGTTTAATCTGTTGAATTTTGTTACCCACTTCCAGTGGAAATAGAGATGTGAATTGAACTACAAAGAGTGACTATGAGTGCAGAAAGAAGTAGAGGTTTGGCATGTACAATCTGTCATGGAACTACTGCAAGCACTTGTAAGTAAGAATAATCTGGCAGTGCCTTCTTGGAGGCTGCTTATGGGCAGCACTGACCCAACACCAAAACCGAAGAGGCTGTTGTAGTCCAGAGCACCGTAAGGGAACTGCATATCCTTGTGAGGATAATCTATTTTCCAGTGCTTACTAAAAGCACACAAATGTCTGTGGGAAATACCAGCATGCATTCCTCTCATGGGCAAAGCCCTCTACTTGATGCAGTACAAACTCCCGTTTGGAGGCAGTTTGCTTTTTGTAGCTGAAGTGATTTTATATTCTCAGTCTTAGACTGCCCTGCAGTGGTGAAGCCGAAACGTGCAGCAGTATGGACTACTGCAGGATCTCTTAACTTCCAGCTTGAGATGCAGTTTGCTCATCTCTACAAGGGACAGAAAGAACCTGTATGGCAGCCAAAAAGAAGAAAGAAAGGGAGATTTTGGTTTCCAGTGCAGATGTAACGTGTAGCAACACACCACTTGGAATATTTTGTCTTTTTCATAGGAGAAAAGTCATGTTCAACTACACCTTCAATTACATGTTCAATTACACCTTAGTCTTCAGAGGCTTCAGCCAAATTTAACTACATAGTTAAGACTTTGAAGGTGCTAAATTTCAATGGACTTTTGAGAAGTGGGTTTTTTTGCAAACAATTCAAGGAAAACCATGGCCATAGTACCAGCACAGAAATTGTTAGACAACAGAGAATCCACCTAGTGGCCTTGTGAATGCTGCTGGAAAAACCTCTGGCAATTTTCATGAGGAGTCTAGACATCAAAATTCTTAGAAAACAAAGCTAAAGCAGAAACCAGGCTTCATAAGCTCTGCATTTTGTTTTGTAAACTGATAAGGCTTCCTTCTTAGATAAGCTACATTCTCCCCTTCCACAGGAATGAGCTCTCTAATCCTAGCAGTCTGATGACACAATACTCTGGGAGTTCTGATTTACCAGTGCCTGCATTCTAAGCTGACACACATTTTGGCAGAGCTAGTAGCAGCACAAAATGGTGCCACTAATTCTTTAGGTAGAAAATGTGCTGTATTCAGTTCGTCTATGGCTGTCAGTTACTTTAAGTAAAGAACAATTTGTGTTCATTAAATGAGACAACATATCAAAAGTGTTTTTCACACAAAACAGAAGACTTGGACTACTCCCATGGTGCTTCAGATGATAAAAGAGAGATGTCCATCTCTCATTCCCCTTTCCCTTACAGTAAGATTAGATACACAGACCATTCAGGTATGTTCTTTGTTGTGAGACAAATTAATGTAAAAAATGGCTATTTCTCTCCATTTCCTGAAGAGGAAGCCTCAATTATTGGATCGGAGTAATCTGTAATCTCTCTTGCAAATGGAATTTAGAGTTGCCTTACACCAAAATTTTAACTACGTATTTCTCAAGCACTTTGAATGCACTTCATATGCTCATGGCTGATAGACTACTTTCTTGGTGAAAATACGTTAAGTGTAGTGAACCAAGACAGTCTGAACACACACAGCCCTACTAAATTAGAAGTTTCTCTGAATTGTCCAAATCACTTCATGACGCATTATTCCTCTTTGACTTTGTTGTGACAGACAGCATCAACTTCTGCCCCGCTTTATGTGATGGGTCCTCTGGGCAGTACCTTCTGACATTTCAGTTTTTAAGGAGTCAGGAATAGATAACCCAAAAATTTAAGAAATATGTCATTGTCTTTCTAGAACTTGAAAATTAGGTTCTCTTCTATTTTAAAACTCAGGTTCATCAAGATAGCACATGAATAAGCACAAATGCCATGGGGTTTTTTTAAATGTGCTTTTAATCATTCAGAGAAAATAAGCTGATTATAAAAGGACCTCAAAGGCTATGTACTTGGAAGAATACAAGTTTGTGTTCTTATTTTTCACACAAATAAATAGAGAATTGCTAAATCTTATCAGAAAGAAATAGGATGGGAAAAGTTGAGTTCAAAAGTAGTCAAGGCAGTTGAGAATGGTGCATATTCCTTTGAGTTGAAGGCTGCTAGGTTTTTCCTCTTCATTTTGATGCTAAGCTGATGGCCCTTTTGATACGGTTCAGAGTGTCCTCCTTGTCACTTTCTTCTCTGCTCTGCATCTCACGGGACTGTGAGATGTGGCAGTCTGTGTCTTGACAGCTGCAGCTTTCAACATAGATATACTTATGAGAAATGGAGTGTCCGTTGGGGCATCTCAGTACCACATCCTTCATTATAGCCTTTGATTCTCTGCAGCAGGAACAGCTGTGATCCAGGGAATTTGCCTCAGCAGAGTATCTGTTAACATGGAAAATGGCAATGTTACTCTGTGCCAGAAGCCAGCACACAGAGAGGGTGCAATCAGGTACAGAACTCCTGTGAGAAGTTAGGAATACTATGTGGAAGAGACATAGATGTGGCTAATGGAAGGGCTAAGCTCATCTGACAAAGCAGTGCTTATACTAATATGCTTTTAAAACTCTTTGCATTTGCCAGTTTTTTCTGGTAAAATAATTAGTATCAAATTCCTAGCAATAAAAACCACAATGAATTCTAGAAGCTCAGCTTTGTTAGATTCACTTGTCATTCCAGCACTGATGGGTGCTAAATACCCAAGAACAAGACCTGAATAAGAAAGCTTCATAGGTAAGTGACTACAATGCCATCTACAATGGCAACACATCAATAAGTTGGCTACAAGGTCTGCAATTGCATCATGTGAATCCAAGTGCAAATCCCAGGCCAAGCAGTGTTGATGGGAAGAGAAGCGCAACTCCTGTTCCTGTTTCACATTAAGCTATAAACTGTGTCAAGACCCACCTTTCTCCTGTGCAGAGGCAACCAAAGCAAGACTCTAAGATGATAGAGGATTTCAGATTACTAATAAAACCACTAGCTAAATGGGGTTCAATCTGAGACTAAAGGTAAGTTTTCTCCCATCTAAGGTGCCCTGTGGCACATTCAGTTAAAGGCAGCAAATGACAGTTTCTTTGGGGAGTTAGAATTACTCATTTCCAGAGTTAGAGCTCAGAACCAGGTGTCCTATCGACTGTTTTCTTACAGCAAATTTCTTGTAGATCTTTCATTTCAGAGAAAAATGTACACTGAAACTGCACTGCTAACACCACCTGTAAAGCATTTGTGTTCAAATTTTTTTACTGTGTAAAAATTATTCCTTTAAAAGGTGTACGTCTGTTTCAGTTTAGATGTTAGTTATTGAGAAGCAGCTCCTCAGGTCTCTCTGTGCTCATTTCCATCACGGGAAATAATCCATGTTCTTCTGGGACATTTTTAGGCAAGACAGTTTGGCACAAATGACAGACAACCCATCTCCTCAGGCATGAATAGACCTTATTGCAGCTGTCCAAATCCCAAGGCAACTTAATACACCTTTTGGTGCCTGTGATTTAGGGAGCTGATAGCTTCAGGTCTTCCACCATTTTGTAGTCTACTTATTTATTGTTCCTTTTATACAAACAAGCTCAGTGCCAGCAGAGTTCAAATCTCATTGCCTGGTCAGTTTACTTACAGTGAGATTGTTCCACATGATCCTTCACATTCAGTCATGATAACTCTGTCCACAGAGCGGCAGCCCTTATAGACGATAAAGTCAGCTCTTTGACGGACAGAACATGGTGTGGGACTTTCCAGAGGTGCACCTATAGGGAAAGATCAGAGAAGTTCCTTGCAGTACAGCACTCTCTGGGCCTTACTAGTACATTCAAAGAATTATCTTAAGCAGTCTTTCTGCTTCAGTTTAAACTCTCTCAGAGAGATCAGACAGTGAATGCTTAGAATAACAAACACAATATAAAA
This sequence comes from Upupa epops, assembly GCA_013397515.1. NCBI lineage: Eukaryota > Metazoa > Chordata > Aves > Bucerotiformes > Upupidae > Upupa > Upupa epops. Next base: position 56,107 of record VZRI01009587.1, read on the forward strand.
ATATTGATTTAAATAGAAATGTATCAGCCTGTATGGCTGGAAAGTGGGTTGATTTAAGAAGAAAATTCATTCTTTATATGCTGATGCATGTACACTGGCATACTTACAGGTCTTGCAACAGCCATTAGGTAAGAAAGTAATGGTTCCCTAAAAAAACAAAGGAACAGGAAAACAAAGTGTTACATTCAGGTGTAACCATATTGTGAAAATAAAGACAATGCTTTAATGGAAGTCTACAGCTAACATCACACAATTTTTCCTCAGAAACAGTTCTGAAAAATGCTTTCACAGAGACTTCTATATTGGAGTGAGGAGTATCTTACATACTCTATAGGTCAGTGCATGGATGCAGTAGAAACTCCTGCTCTAGGGACTGAAAAACTTTGGTGAAAAGTCATCAGAGCTTAATTTAACTTTCACTGCTTGTTAGGTGGCCGAAGTGATCTATTCATTGAGTACAGGGTAAGTTTTCCATTTCACTTACAGGTTTGCAGCTGTCCTCATTGAATGCTGGGCAGGTGATCTCAGATGTGGAAGAGATAAACTGGTTGTGGAGATTTACACAACTGTAAATGGTGCAGTTGTTGTTCGGGTCATTTTTGAACTCTCCAGGCTGCAAGTGAAATACAAAGTGGAATAAGGAAAGTTGAAAGGAGGTCAGACACAATTTTTCTGGTCCTTTGACAATGAGTTTTCTCTTGCTTGCCAGTCTATTACATTTTTAAGCAATTGACTGGGAAGCAAGTTAACAGCCATCTTGGATGCAGATTATTACCTGTATTGTAGTATGCCATAAGGGAAAGTGTATTCAGCTTTACATAGGTTTTCCCTTGGTAAAGAAAAATACCTCTAAGGTATGTAGAATACATTAAAGTAATAAACAAAATCATTGTTATATGACAATTAAGAACAATCCTAAATTGTCACCCTACAGAGCCAGTAGAATTGTTTCATATACAGGCTTTAGTAGTTTTTCAGTACACAGAAATCAAATAATACAGAAAACTCCAAGCTTCCAGATATTGCAAGAAAACCCCTTCCAATAGTATTAGATTTGTCATTCCAGGAAGGGCCTTCCAGAAAGTCTGATTTTGTGACTCCTCCCTTTAGGACAAGAAATGGTTCATAGGCTCTGAACTTTCAAGTAGAGGCTTACACCAAGCCTTGTCTCTGACAAGGTGATGTTCATCCTCTGAAAGAGGGTACTTTACAAATTTGGCAGAGAGGCACGACGTACAGCATACTTACACTTAGGATGATGTTAGAGTTGGTTACTGTACGTATAACACACTTAGTCTGCACACATCTTCCACAACATTCACCTTTCACTGGTTGAAGCTCATATCCCTGGATAGTGAAATTAATTAAAAATTTAAGCATTATGATAGACACATTTTGAGAAATAAATAAAAACATACTAACTGATTATTAACTGATTATACTTTTCAATGCACTGCAGATCTCTGCCTTTCTGTGCCACCTTCTGTTTCAACTCAGTGGAAGCCAAGTAATAAAAACAGGCTATAGATGGAATAATTTAAAGCACTATATTAAAGAGGACTAATAATTCAATATCACTCCATTAATTATAGAATCATAGAATAGTTTGGGTTGGAAGGGACCTTAAAGATCATCTAGTTTCAATCCCTTGCAATAGGTGGGATGCTTTTCACTAGATCAGGCTGCCCATGGCCCTATCCAACCTGCCCTTGAACACTTCCAGGGATGGGGCATTCACAATGACTCTGGGCAACCTGTTCCAGAGTCTCACCACCCCCACAGTGAAGAATTTCTTCACAAAATATAATCCATATCTACTGTCTTTCAGTTTAAAGTCATTACTTCTTGTCCTATCACTACACAACCCTGTAAAAAGTCACTACTTTGGCTTTCATACAGATGCTCTTTAAGAACTGAAAGGCTGCAATAAGGTATCTCCAGAGCCTTCTATTCTCTAGTCAGAACAACCCCAAATCTCTCAGTTTAGCCTCTTAATCTTCATGGCCTCAATCTAGATCTGCTCAAACAGGTCCATGTCTCTCCTGTGCTGAGGACCTCAGAACTGGACCCAGCACTACAGCCAGAGTCACACCAGAGCAGAGGGGCAGAATGCCCCCCTTTGACCTGCTCCACACTGCTGGGCACTCAGCCCAGGACAGAGTTTTCTTCTGAGTTGTGACCACAAGTTGCTGACTTATCTCCAGGTTTTCACCCACTGGCATTCCCAAGTCCTCTGCAGGGCTACTCCACCACTTCATATGCCAGCCTCTGTTGACAACAGGGGTTGTCCCATCTCAGTTGCAGAACCTTGCTCTGCAGAATTTTCCCAGCTAATCTAATACTGTAAATTACACAGTCAGGCTTCACACAATAGGTAGCTTGAGAAGAGTTAGTATCCATGCTGCAGCTGGACTTTGGATTTCTGTTCCCTGTCTTTTGCTTATGTCACTCATTGACCAAACTGCTTTTCACATGCATGGAGATTTTTGTTAAAGTTTGTCACTTACTGGTTGACAAGATATGTCACATGGAATTTTTTCACACGAGATGATGTTCAGTTGAGTGCTGACATTAACCTCGTTAGTGCAGAAACAATTCTGACACTTATCAACAAAGACTGAGGAATTAGGCTGTAAATTTTAAGAAAAATAAAGAATTGCATATTAATGAGATATGAGGTGTGACAGACATGTCTCAATTTCTAAAATATCTGCAGTGGGAAACATTCACAAGGACTATTGAATAGGTATTTGACTAGATGTTTATGAATACAACATGTTAAATATTGAATTTAATGTGTGTCTTTGTTGAAGTCCTATATAGCAACAACAAACTCAGATATTAGAAGGACAGGTGTCATACAAATATTTGCAATTACTAGACCCAAAAGAATTTTTTAAGAAATCTAAATGTCTTTAGATTATTATTATTTATTAACACTTTTTTTTTTTATTTTTGAAAGTAGCATATTATAATTATAATGACAAGCTGACAGTAAAGGTAGACTGGTCTTCTTAAAGGTATGCACACTTAACTCCAAACCCAAATCTCACTCTGATATGGAATGTACAAACAAGTCTTTATTCTCTCTCATATACACCGACGTTCTCAGAAAATATTTAGGCTATATGAAATTGATGAAACCCTGAAGGAACTTGAAATTTTTAAAAATACTGCTTGTATTAGATAAACCTGCTCACAGCATTCCTGATAAACTGAACTAACTGGTCTTTTAAGCACTTTCAGGTGACTGTTGAAATAGGAACTTACCAAGAACTCAGCATTCTGATGGACACAAACCCTCTTGGGAACTGTTAACAAGAAAGGGGTTAGGTTGTTATAAAAAAGTAAAAATAGATTAAAAGGTCTTCATCCTACTCCAGTCAAACATTTCCTTCACAATGAATTTGATCAAATACATTGGTTATTCCCCATTTCTGGTAGAATATTCAACAAATGTAAAATATCACTAAAAATACTGAACATGCAGAAAGGAAGGAAGATTTATATATGCATAATGCAATATATGCAGTCCAGTTCATAGCCAAGAATGTTAATTTCACAGGTACAAGTAGTTCCTCGTTTCAATTATCTAGAACAAAGGAGACTTTGTAAAGCTGCCTTCTGCTGGGGAGACTTACAGGGACATTCTGTTAGATTAAGCTGAGATCACAGCTCCAGTTGATTCTGTAGCCATTCTTACATGTATTTACAACAAGGAAAGTTGAACTCGAGAAACAAAAATGCTTCTGATTTCGTAGTTCTTTGTCATAACCACAGTAGTTGTAACAAATGGTAATAATAAATAGTTTATAGAATCTGACTGTAACACCTTTCAATAAGCTACTGCATTCAGTGTGTGATTGTAAAATATGTTTTATAATTCCAAGGGACTTACCACAGTCGTACACAGGACAGCACTGACCGCTGGGAATACGAGACTGAATTTCAAATCCCAGGGAACATTTGGGAGGTTTAGATGTGCACAAGCTTGTATTGCACTCTGGGAAAAATAATAATAAAACAAGAATAAGCTAGAAAGTACACTAAATCAAAGCTCTTTGAAATAGTCAGCTATCAAAGCATTTAGAATAGACTTTCCATTGTTAGAGAGCAGATGATAGGATGAGAGGGCAAGGCCTGAAGCTGCATCAGGGGAGGTTTAGGCTGCATATTAGGAAGCACTTCCTCACAGAAAGGGTGATTGGACACTGGAATAGACTGCCCAGGGATGTAGTAGAGTCATCGTCCCTAGAGATGTTTAAGAAAAGACTGGACGTGGCACTTAGTGCCATGGTCTAACTGATGTGGTTATGTTAGGTCATAGGCTGGGCTTGATGACCTTAGAGGTCTTTTCCAGCCTCAATAATTATGTGATTCTCTGAAGAAACAAACTGCAGAAAGAGAATATATTTTTCCTAGTGATTCCAGGCACTGGATTACAGGACTGCTCTAGTTAAAGTTTTTTTCTATTGTGTGATTATCAAGAGTTAAACAATACTTTTTAGAGAGGTAGTGGGCAATCATTATTCTCTACAATTTTGTAGACTATAGAAGTCCATAATTTATCTGCCTTTACTTGAACAAAATGTTCAACAATATGGACTCAGGAACTATATATTCAATAATGTCAAGTCATTGCATTATTAAAAAATTATTTTCCTTAACGCTGGGCAAGCTGATTTTAAAATGCATGAGGAAAAATACTGTTCTTTAACTTCCTGCCACAAGTCTCTTTTCCTAAACTAGTTTGGTACTCTTCCTTTCTACTCCTTAAATGTATAGGAAAGATGAGAAACAGAAATATAAACTCACTGCAGGTGATGAGAGGACAGCAGGGGTCTTCAGAATTGACTTCATTGACCTCATAGAAGCCTTCTCCATCACATTTCTTATCTTGTTTAGGACATTCATGAGGTTCACATACTATGCCTCTTCCACCTTCCAGACAAATACAGTCCTGACAGTCAACTGTAAACCTGTCCCCAAACTGTAATTAAAGAAAATAAAGTGAGTGATGCGCAGTTATCAATTACAAAGAACAGAAGTAAAAACAAGAAGGAAATGGAGAGATCACAAAACAAAAACTGCACTGATGGAGACCACTCTCCTGTGCCCATCTCCAACCTCTACTTGAAATACAAAAGCAGATGGCAGCATACCTCTCTTGGAATCATGTCCACTCCAACACAACCTGTGAAAATGTCAAAACAGATTTCCATTACCACTCACAGAATGGCAGATATCTCTTCTATATGTTGAAAAAGTACTGTGTACAATCAGAACTGTATTGCATACTTGACAAGGAAACAAAAGAAGAAGTCGATGTGCCTTCAAGAGAAGCAGTAAAACTCACCGCAGGTTTTCACACAGACATCCACACTGGAGTCAAACAACATTGTTCCATTAGGACAGAAACAGCCTTCTACTTGTTTCGTTGAAGTCTCATTTTGTTGACTGCATAAAAGAAGGAAATCATTACTGTCACAGGTGCACAGGGGATTATGCCAAATAACCTTTCACTGAAGACAATGGCAAATGATCTCCACAGATGCAATTTAGGTATTGTCAATGTTCACGTTTGGTATAGTAAACAGCGCAAAGAGTACAGGAACTCAGATTTAGGATCAAGAGAACCATGGTGCCAAGTTTGAAAGTGAATTTAACACATGGCAGAAGGTTGTTTTCTCTCATTCACAGCTAGATATGACTGAACAGTGGTATTAGCTATAACTGACAGTAAAGGAATTATTTACCTTGATTTGCAAGTGATCTCCTTAGTAGGACCACATGCTCTGTATTCTTTTCCTGCAGGGCATTCATAAGCTGGAATGGGAGAACAAAAAGGAAGAAGAGATCAGGAAAAATACCATGTAAAAGTCCCATGACCTGATGTCAAGAAATTAAACATTGACTATTCATTTTCTTAGCTATCTTCGATAATCTTGAGAAACAAAGAGAAATACAACAAACTTGTGTAAGACTTATGTCTCAGTGGAACTACTTTATGTCATTTAACCACACAGGTATAGCACCTTACTGTACAATACAAGATAAAGCCAAGAGTCTGCATCTTCATTACAATTTTTTTTTCATAATTTTTGTCTCTTTTGCACAAGTTCTCAAAGACAGTATACATTCCTAGCCTCTGCTCCCTTCTCACTACAGATGAAAATGTATGCATATGTCATTAAATACAGAGTGATCTGCTGATGCCTGCAAATACACAAAACTGCCTTTATGTACTAAGAAGTATCTACTGACATAGATGTTTCTGGCACAGTCAATAGATGTACATTTTTGCAGGTTCATTTTCATTTCCACTGTTATAGATATTACCGGCAAAATTACTTAAGCAAAGCAGCAGATGTGACTTTATTGGTGTCTTCATGGCTCAGAAAGCAATGTGGCCTACTGTGAAGGACATACCATAGAAACTTCCCTAATAGTTCAAGAAAAAAATGGCCAAATACTTACAACAAACACCATCAGTGTGGCTTCTCCAGTCAATGCAGACACCCTGATCAGCACAGGTGGCAGCATAGATCTGTAGACTGGAGCATTCCAGGTCCAAGCTGGGCAGTACACAACTATCAAAAACACAGGCTGCATAGTACCTTTCAGGCTGGACAAATTCATGGCATGGCTTGAACACACTAGAAACAAAAGCATTTATCATTATTAGTTAATGAGTAATGCAAGAATTTTTCCACATGATTAACATGTTATAATGTAGTAACAGTGATGCTTAAGGAGATACAAGCAAGGACTATTACTGAGGGATTTTACTAAAAGCACTTATCCAGATTGTGACCTTTCAATGTATCTTGAAGTTTTTCTCCTTTCACCTGAAAAACACTGAGACATCCATATTTTCTGTCTAGAAGTTACAAGAATATTATTGAGTGCAACCATAAACTAATTTTCTAAAGAAATTTCTTTTTTTTTTTTTTTTTTTGTTCTGAGACTAATTCTAAAAATTAGAATCTCTGGTTTCTGTTGGACTCTGTTTTCTCCTACGTAACTGAGGGAAACACAAGAGAGTAGAACAGTGGAGGGCAGGGAGAGAATGTAGAAGAACATGAGAACATTGAGAAAGATTATTGTAGCAGCCAGAGGATAAATGCAAGCTATCAGCAAAGAATGACATCCAGAAACAATAAAAGCAATGAAAGCAACGCACAAAACTACAAGAAATGGAGTGATGGTTGCAAAGGTTTTTTTACTGAGAAATGTGAGAAATTAATCCTAAAATTGTCACTTAATTCGAAGATCAAAGGCTTATAAACACTAGAAGAATGTCTACCTTCCCAAAAGCAGCTTGCAGATCTCTGATTGCTCGCATGGCTGCACTGGCGTCGTGCTAGGAGCATTTGTAGGAACTAGGCCTGGAGAGCACTCTGGTTTGGAGGGATCAAGAACTTGCCAATGGTCTGCCATGGTTTCACAGTTTTTCACAATGTCTCCATTTGGCAACATGCAGTCATCTGCTGTGTTGTTGTTGCAGGTACCTATAATTGGCAAGTGGAGAAAGAATTCACTCACAGGTTTGTTATCAAGTTTATTCATCTGCGTGGCACAGTTGTCATTTACCTATTTGTGGTTTTCTGAGAGTAGAAATCTTACAAGAGTAAGCCTTACCACACTGTCCTTGAGTGTTGTTGCCAAATAGGCTGTAGGGCATTCTGATAGAGAAGGACAAGCCATTGTAAGTCACGTTCATTTTTAGTTCAGGAATTTCCACAACTCGATTTATGCCCGACTCATAGATGCTCAAGCCAAACTTTTTATAAGGCAAAGCCACGGCCTGCTTGTTTACTGTCACCTATTTAATTAAACAGAAGAGAAACATATATGTAGTTTGACTTCAGAAAACAAGTAACTGTTCATTATATTACACTGGACATAGGATGTAAAGGCAAATATTGTGCTTCTAGTTCACAAAACAAGTGTCCCTGTCTTCCCCTTTACATACTGGAAAGTCAGCCTTCTCTGAGAAAAAGAAAAGGCCTTGATAGGCCTAATATCATAGAATCATCAGGGTTTGGAAGGGACCTCGAAAGATCATTCAGTCTAATCCCCCTGCCACAGCAGAATCACCCAGACCAGGTCCAGATGAGTTTCAAAAGTCTCCAGAAAAGGAGACTCCACAAACCTCCCAGGCAACCCCCTCCAGTGCCCCATCACCCTCACCTGAAAGAGGTTATAGAATCACAGGATCGTTCAGGGTTGGAAGAGACCACAGGGTCATCCAGTTCCAACCCCCCTGCCATGGGCAGGGGACACCTCACTGTAGAGCAGGCTGGCCAAGCTGGATGAGCCTGGCCTTAAACACCTCCAGGGGTGGGCACCAACCACCTCCCCGGGCAGCCCATTCCAGGCTCTCACCACTCTCATGGTGAAGAGCCTCCTCCTCACATCAAATTTAAATCTACCCATCTCCAGCTTTGCTCCATTCCCCCTAGTCCTGTTGCTACCTGAGACCCTAAAAAGCCCCTCCACAGTTTTTTTGTAGCCCCCTTCAGATACTGGAAGGCCACAATAAGGTTACCTCAGAGCCTCCTCTTCTCCAAACTGAACAGCCCCAACTCTCTCAATCTGGCCTCATAAGAGAGGTGCTCCAGCCCTCTGATCATCCNCCCCAAAACACAACTAATGCAATTATCAGGTATATTAATACTTTAATCATGGAATCAAAGGTAAAATTTTCCAATACCTCTACTTGTAGAGTATTCGGTTTAGCTGTTATTAAGCGCACTTCTTGAGTTTCATGTCTCACAATGAGTGTTCGAGGACAGGAGACTACATCCCGTACATCACAATGGTAGTTATCAATGTAGACACCAAAGTTGTCAACTTTCTTATTAATCTCTTCCACAAGGACATAGGTACAATTCCCTTGATAACTGTAGTACAGTCCGTCAAAAGTCATGTAATGTGGGTCTCCCCAGCCAGTGCAGTAGCCTACAAAAACACACAGCTGGGTCAGCTTCATATGGCAACATATGAATCAGATCAGACTACAAGCAAAATCTGTAGGTATAGTATCTAACTTCAAGCATTTAATTTTTTAAATGTGTTGTCAATGCAAACTCAACAAAAACCAGAGGAAAACAGGAATTTTCAGGGCACAGTTCATCTGACATTGCTGATAGGTAGCTGAGAATAAGATGAAATGCACCCCAGATAAAACTTAACCTATAACCTGGACAAATAATTTACACACACACTTTTAGCATATGGATATCTGCATCCAGACATATAAATCCTGCCTTGGGAGACCAATTGTATTAGTATGATATAATTAGACTATTAGTATGGAGACCATACTAATAGTTATGCATTCTACAATAGTTATGAAGAAATGGTGTCAAATGAACTAAGAACCCCAGTTAGCAAAAGGAATCAATAAAGCACTCCAAACACACTATCACTAGAAGCCTGAGAGTCTTACTTGTTCCCTGACAAATACTGTTGCTCTTGACACTATTGTTTTTCCCATAAGTGATGAAATACTCAGCAAAATATATACTTACAATCACACTCCCAGTGCCAACAGCATCCATCGTCATCAATGACTTGCACAGGAGAAAGCCCATTGGTACATGTAGGTTTAGGAGGTGGATTACAGACAACAGGAATTATCTCGACTTTATTGTCTTCTATACATACTGCCTTAATGCATTCACAGAGCCACCACGACTCACCTGGCTGTGTTTGCAAAAAAAGGGCAAGAGGTGAGAAAGAAACCTTACAGAACAATTACATTGACAACAGTTATGCCTGTATCTTTTGCCTGTATCTGTATGTATTAACAACTTTTTCCACATCAAAAGCCTAAAATCAGGAAGGTAGTGCAGCAGGTAGGACAATCGTAGCCTCCAATATGAGCTAACTCTACTGAGAGATGCTAAGTGAAAAGTATTACTTACAAAAGTCAAGCCAGTAAGCTGAAGTGAAAATTGCCCTTTTTTTTTGTTTCAGCTATGTTAAAAGTTGACATCAGATTTTATCTCATCACCTAGACTCTCTCTCTAATCAACAGTGAAAGACACTGATCAATATCAGCGATCAGTACATGATCATTCCTGTTCCATGAATTACTAGAACAGATTAACAGCTAAAGCTAGAGTGAACACCAGCTATTTGGGGAGTAATGTCCAATATGCATGCATAGCGATTGTGTGCAATTACTTCTATCTTCCACCAGTTTTTTAGTCATTTATTGTTTTTATCCCACAGAGATATACTGAGCAAATCAATAGACACCTAAGCTGTGAGGAGGCTTAGAAATGTAGAGGATATTAGCTCAGAAGGGAAGGTTTAAAAGAACTCAGAACTCTGAATCAAATTTCAAAGAATCAAGCAATTGTTTCGTTGAGAAAAGACCTTTAAGGTTATCAAGTCTAGCCATTGACCCAGCACTGATAGGTCACCATCAAACCATATCCCTCAGTTCTATATCTACAGATCTTCTACAGGTCTACACATCCAGGCATCACAACCCCATCACTACCCTGGGCAGTTTGTTCTAATATCTAACCCTTTCAATTAAGAAATTCTTCCCAACACCGAACAGAACCTTCCCCTAGCACAACTTGTGAGCATTTTCTGTAGTCCTATTGCTTGCTACTTGGGAGAACTCCTTCCTCACTCCAGACTCCTTTCACAAGCATTTGAATACAGTAGTCTGTTTCACAGCCCTCTCCTAAAAGCAGACTCCAACCAAGCGTGACTCATTCTAAATTCAGAGTAGTTCAGCCCTATGGTTTCTTGTTGGGCTGCACTGTAAACATGCAAACATGTTTTCCCAACCCAAAAGTACTCCAGAGCAGGAACAGAAGAGACAGATGGCACCATTTAGCTATCCCACAAGAAAGAGAAATATTGAACTGTGATCTAACTCCTTTAAAAAGGCCTTTTAGAAAATATCCATGAAGAATGGCTAACAGCACATAAGTTATCAAACAATATCATTGGAAGCTATGCTGATAGCAAAAAAAATTAGAAAGAGATAGTATAGTGTGATCCTTCCTTTTCTATGCAGTTTAATACCTACACTGTATATTATTAACATTGAAATTATGAGCTTAGCCTCCATCCAAAGATAAAGGTGGTAGCATCCAAATGCTAATGCTAATAAACTTAATGAAATCTACTCACCACGTAAGATTCATTGGGTGAAATAGTACAATTTTTTCCAGGTGTGGTTGAAGGTGGACTTGAAGTACTGACTGGAGTAACCGTACTGTGTGTAGAACTTCCTGTGGTGGTGACTGCACTTGATGTTGTAGTTGGCCCAGAAGTAGCAGTTGAGCCAGGGGAAACAATTTTGGTGGTGGTTGCAATGACTGTGGTAATTTTACTCGAGGTTGTTCCTCTAGTGGTGGTAAGAGATTCTGTTGGAGTTGTACCAGAGGTGGTGACTGGCATGGGACTTGTTGATACTGATGGTAGAGATACAGTACTGCTAGGAGTAGACTCTGTGGAAGATGGTCCTGAGGTCGTCGTGGTGGTGATGGTAGTTGGTCTTATTGGAGTAGTGCGTACTGCAGTGGTTGTCATTGGCCCACTAGTTTCTGTTACCATTGGAGTGGTTGATGCTATTTCGGTGACTTCAGAGGTGGTGACTGGCACTGGGCTTGTTGATGGTGGTGTTGACTTTTCAGTAGTAGTGCCTATGGTAGACGTTGTTCTACTTGATGCTGGTGGAGTAGCTGAAGGAGTAACTGTAATGCTTGTCTTTGTTGTTGTTTCAGATGTTGTCTCCTCTAAGACAGAAAGAAAACACAGTATTTTACGTTAACTCTGTAAATTCTTTATATTAAATTACTTTAATTTTTCAATAAACAAAGTCAACAAAGTGAAACATAGGGTATTCAGCTAGGAAAACAAGAAAGCAGAAACTGTTTTATTAATGGGTTTAGGTAACAGAGGGATTACTAAACAAACCTCACCAGCATTGCACAGGAGACATTCATGCAAATACTTTATCACTGATCACTGTTGGATGGAACAGCTGTCTGTAGCAATAAAACTATATGGCAATTTAGTGGTCCTAAACCCAGGGGACTTCATTGAGGTGATCAGGGAATTACTTGGTTAGTTCTGTATTGCTGTCATGCTGTAGTCTATGGACAGACCCCCGTTCTTTGTGCTACTTAGGTAGTATGTCTAACTATACTAGGATTGTCTATGCATGGAGTTATTTCAGTCTACTAAAATAGAGCAGTTGCTGAAGCAATCTGTGTTCCACAACCAACTTGCATGCTTTTAGGATTACTAACCCAGAAGATTGGTAGAAACCCTCAACCACCCTTTCTGCTCTTTCCTCTCATAGGGCCAAACCAGTGTTCATTACAGTCCCTAGTGCAGGCTCTTACAAAACAGTTATTGATCTAAATAAAAAAAAGGGCAAATGCAATTTTTTCCATCAGTTCTGTATCTGTGTTGGGCATTGGAAGGATGAAAAAAATAAGGTTTCTCATAATCAAAGGAATGAAAATACGAACCAGAAACAAAAACCAGAAAGCTCTCAAAAGTAAGAGTTCAGAACAGGACCACTCAATTCAATACTCATGAGACGCCACCAGGAGTAGTGGAGTCCAGCTCTGGGGTTGCCAGAACAAGACACACAAAGTATTGGAGCAGATCCAAAGAGGGCAACAAAAACAATCAGAGGACTAGAAAACTTTCCCACTCTAAAGGAGCTGAAACAGTTGAGGCTGTTCAGAAAAGGTCTGGGGAGATATTATTGCAGCTTTATAACATAAAAGGGAGCATATAAGAAAGAGAAAGACTTTTTATTAGGTTCAGCAGCAACAGGAAAAGAAGTGAATATTAAATAGAAAAAGTAGGTTTAGAATGAAAATAAAAATTATGTGTTAAGAGGGGTGAGATACACGAACAGAAAGGCAGAGAATTTGTGCACAGCCATTAGAACCTGTCAGTGACAGGGTCACTACGCCAGACTGACTTAGTATGGCTAAATTGCCAAAGTAAGAGATGTCTTTACACATAAAAGGGGCATTCAAAAATATCCTTGAAAACTTGCTCCCAAAAAAAGCAATACTATGATTCCTCTGATACTACAATGTAGTTCAAAAATACTCTAAGAGAACAAAAACCAAACACACACCTCAAGCTGCCAATTTACCCAATTTAACCTTCAATGACAGTAATGGAGACAATGACAGAACAGCCAAAGAATTACCTTGTGCTCCAGTAGGTGGAACTGATGGAGTTCTGGTGAAAATGGGTAAAGTTGAAGTGGTGCTTAAACTAGTGAAGGGAGTTGATGTGCTAGGACCTCTGGTCGTTG
>VZRI01009588.1:3187-43751 GCA_013397515.1 Upupa epops
AGCCTTGGTTGCAGTGACCATGAGATGGTGGAGTTCAGGGTCTCGTGTGGTAGAAACAGAATACCTAGCAGAACCACAACCCTGGACTTCAGGAGGGCCAACTTCAGCTGTTTCAAACAGTTGCTGGGGGAAATCCCATGGGACAGGGTACTGGTAGGGAAAGGGGCCAGAGATAGCTGGTCATCGTTCACAGACCACTTCTTTGAAGCACAGCACAAGAGCATCCCGACAGGAAAGAAGTCAAGGAACACATATGGTCACACAGATGCCAAGCCAGTGTGTCCTGCCCCAGACAGAGCTTGGAAAGAGCTTCTGGTTGTTTCAGAAGAAAAGCCCCTTGCTCTTCCTAAGGAAGAACCTCTTCTCCTTTGGAACAAGAGGTCAAGGCTCCTGTTTCTCTGGTGAGCAGGTGGCAGAAGAAGCAGAGAGCCAGCAGCACGAGGAATAAGTGGCTCCTTCACTGCCTCCAAAATGCCTCTCCCACTTGAGGAGGGTGTGTGGGGCTGTCCCATGGTGGGTTCTACACTGGCCCATCCTCTAATTAAAGAGGAGAGTAGATTCTTCTGCCATAACATGTCAGAGCTTGCAGTGAATTTCTGAAGAATAACAAGGAGTAACAGCTTAGTAAATTCACAAGTGCCTGAAAGCACTAACACTCTCATGGAGTAGTATCTGTCAACAGCAGTAACACTGTTAGTACCAGTGTACACTGAGTGGCTGTAGAACAGTAGTGGTATTTATCACCTCCATTCTTCCCAGCAACCGCACCCGCTTGTTTTAACACCCATTTCTTTAACATTTCTTTATGTTTGTGAAAAAATAATTCAGTGAAAATCCAGCAGTCCTTTTATTTTCTTGCTATATTATCTCATTAATATACTTAAATCAAGAAATGAGGTATTTTCTTTTTCCCTTCCTTTAGATTTCAGAAGCATTAGAACATTGTTCCAAGTAAACTCTTACAGTTTTATACCCAAAAGCTTTCAGTAGTGTCTCACAACACTACTATCCTGGATGTGCTCCTGTGCAACTTGGTCTAGGTGATGCTGCTGTGGCAGGGGAATTGGTCTGGATGATCTTCCGAGGTCTCTTCTGATCCCCTATGATTCCATGATATGGATAGGCATTAATTTACTGACTTCAGTTTGATACAAAAAGCCCAACAGCAGAGAACAAAATGAACCATCACATTTGGAATCTTAACAGGTTGTTGTTGCTAATGACAACTCAAGCATCAGATGTTTTGGCACAGTAACTGAGGCAAGATGAAGTGTTCTCTCTGAGTTCCCCTTTCTGTCTTTGACAAAACTTACAGCCTCTGGGGTGCACAGGCACCAACTTTTCACTCATTCACAGAGAAAAGTTAAAATTTTAAATCCCTATTCAGCTTTGTGTAGAAAATTTAAGTGCTAAAAGACCAAAACCAGGTCTCTTTGGAGCCTTTTTACTTCAGGCTGAAGAATCCCCAGTTCTCATAGATTCTCCTCAGAGGACACTGTCTGTGAGCCCAGCATCCACCAGTAGCTCAGTAGCTCATCCTAGTTGCTTCTTACATCCAACAGCCGCAGAAGAGCACCAGGAAGCAGCAGATGAAGAAGCACGAGAGGCAGCAGCAGCCCATCATGACGAAGTAGCTGCTCTATGTCTTAACCCAGCAGATGAGTGCCACTGCTCTACAGGACACAACCCAGGGCCTCATCACTGAGGTCCCGGGCAAAGCCTCAGTTGCAAATCAGGATCACTTCAGCTCAGTCTTTTCTGGCACTTTTCTCTCATGCCTAGTTGTCCTGGTTGCAGATGCTCCCCGGTTCCTTTCAGAAGGAAAACCGCAGCAGCTGCAAGGAAATCCTGATTCCATAGTCTGCAAGGCTGTCGGGATTGAACGAGGTGGGGGCGACCAATCATGGTGAGTCAGAAGCCCTTTATTGTCCGAAATAGCTGGGTTTATATCCTATACAAAATTCTTCACCAAAAGCCTTCTACCAATCATTTTTCTTTTCACCGTAGTTGGAAGTTACACACTTCAGTCGACACAGGTGGTCAGTACAACAGGTTACAGTCTGTTTTATCTTATCTATTTAACCAGTTCTACATACTCTTTCAGTCTCATCCTGTTTACATTCCATTCCTATCTTGGTCTGTCTTAGCCAGGGTCTCAGCTTTATTACTTCCTCACAAACTAACACTGCCCTGCTTTCTGACTTTGTCTTCAGAGTTTCCACACACAGCATGTGGAATTCTTCATCTGCAGCTATATACTGCGTTTGTCAGGGAACTTTCACTGTGTGGGGCTGCTGTACCAAGGCAGTTGCCTCGATCCCATGCCTCCTCTTTCTTCTCTGCCCACAGCCAGGATGCAGGCAGATGCAGGACACTGTACTGGGGAGCAGGCTCTATGTGTCACCCTGCTATCCGAAGAAGCAGCTATTGATCCTCCTCTCCAGGAGACTGTGGGTGTGTGAGAGACACTGTGCAAAGGTAGGGAGCCTGAGGGAGATGGGACCAAACATCTTCCATCTTCCATCAACATCTGCTATTACATGTGGTACATGGGGGTATGGGAAAAAGGACCACAAGTCACTCCTTGTCTCTCTTTGACTCCCCTTGCAGAAGGACATCCCAGGGGCAGCAGAAGCGTCAGCCAGCAGTGACCTGTGCAGTGCATTTCCTTGCTAAGTTGGTCACACAGATGCCAAGCCAGTGTCTCCTGCCCCAGACAGAGCTTGGAAAGATATTCTTGCTATTTCGGAAGAAAAGCCCCTTGCTCTTCCTGAGGAAGAGCCTCTTCTCCGTTGGCACAAGAGGTCAAGGCCCCTGTTTCTCTGGTCTTTGGTGAGCAGGTGGCAGAAGCAGAGAGCCAGCAGCACGAGGAATAAGTGGCTCCTTCACTGCCTCCAAAATGCCTCTCCCACTTGAGGAGGGTGTGTGGGGCTGTCCCACAGCAGGTTCTGTGCTGGCCCATCCTCTGTGTTTGGGGGACGCATTAGCAGCGTCTGCAGCCAAGAGCTGCAGTCAGCGCACTGCCCGGGCAGTGAGCTGCTCACGGGAAATTGTGCTGCCAGTCCTTGATCTGACGTGTGATCCCCTGCGAATCTCAGTAAAAGCTGAATTTTCCCCGGTGCCTTTCTGTGCCTGGTCCATGTCAGGAGAAAGATGGGTGCAAGCACAGTTTTCAAAGTACAGGTGCAGTTCTCAAACTCAACCAAAGCCTCTCAAACGCCGTCTTCTGTCGTCTTCCCTGCCCTTCCTGAAACGCAGCTACAGCGGTTCAGTTCAAAACACCGCCCGCGATTAACTGAACTGAAATTCAAACGGGGCACCAACACTCTTGCAGCCAAACCCCTCTACTGGAATCTGCAGCAGAGTAACTCAGGATGTCCTGCACTGCAGGCTGGGTTAGATTCAACCACTGTCTTGTAGGCAGTAGATCTGCAGTAGTCAGGCTACAGCCAACCCTGAGGCCTAGCCTGTGTAACACAAGCAAATGTCAAGCAACAGGCAGAGCAGGCGGGATTTTCCCAAGAGCATTCCACAGCAGAGAGAGAAACCCTGCCAGTTACACCGCATCCATAAAGGGCTTTGGGTTGCACGGGACCTCCAAAGCTCATCTAGTCCAACCGCTGCAGCCAGCACGGATCTCCACAACTAGAGCAGGCTGCCCAGAGCCCCGTCCTGCCTGAGCTTCAATGTCCCAAGGGATGAGGCCTCCATCACCTCCCTGGGCACCCTGTTCCGATGTTTCACCACCCACTTGATAAAAAGCTTCCACCTCATACCAAGTCTAATTCTACCCTCTTCCACCCCTTGTTCTGTCACAACAGGCCCTGCTAAAATCTCTGCTCCCGTCTTCCTTGTTGTCTCCCTTCAAGTACTGAAAGGCCACAGGAAGGCCTTACTGGAGCCTTCTGCACTCCAGGCTGAAGAAGCCCCAGCTCGTGCAGACTGTCCTCAGAGGAGAGCAGTTCCTGCCCTCCCATCATTTCTGTGGCCTCCTCTGAACTTGCTGCAGCAGCTCCTCAGGAGGCTCCAGAGCTGGACACAGGACTCCGGGTGAGGGCCCACGAGAGTCCAGGAGACTGAATCACCCCCTTTGACCCGCTGCCCAGGAGGATATAAAGGGGAGGTCAGCAGAGATGGGGAGAGTTTGGGCATGGCGGGTTCCAATGTGGTGGCTGCTGGCAGGGACCGTGTGGCGAGCGCAGCAGTGGAAAGAAGATAATTTCTCCCTCTGCCACGAAACCAGGGAAAGCACTGGAGAAAACCACGTGGTGCACTTAGAGTGGCGACACACACCGCAGCCTCCTTGGCTCTTCTCTCTCCTCCTCCTCCAAATGTTGATTGTTTTGGATAAAATAAAGTGGCTTAGCACTTGACTCAATTTGAGTCCTAACTCTGTTCTCCACGAATATACGAAACCTGGTCATGGCAACACGTTTGGGTCGGAACCGCAGCCCAACAGGGGGTTGTGGCAGATGCCAGCCCATGCTGGCGGTTCAGACAGGGCATCCTGTGCTGCAGGGATGGAGCTATCGCAGGCTGTCACATGGCCAGTGTCGATGCCGCCCTGCTGCTAGCCAGCTCTTGGGCTGTGGCTGTGCAGGGCCCCTTGGCACCAGCGGCTGCAGCCCCAAAGGGCGAGGACATTGATGAGGCAAACATGGGCATCCTCCGAAACAGCAGCGTGTGGCTGGGGAAGGGCATGGGGTCTGCCCGATGGTGTCACAATGAGGTCCCTGCCTGCCTGGTGATGTCTCAAAGGGAGGTGCCTACTTGAAGCAGCTGCTGTGCCCTGCGGCAGTGGTACTTGATGTTGAGGATCTTCTCCCTGAGGATTCGCATTGCAGCTCCTGTTGTGACTCTGAGCCTTGCAGAGCCACGGCCAGAGCCACTGTGCATGGGGATGTGATCAATCTGGCTGAACTGGTCCCATTCATCATACTGCTCCTCCTAGTAATTGCTTTCATCTAGTGTGTAATGTGGGCCAGGCGGCTCCATGCAGGTAACCACTGCACGAATGGCACCTTGTTGTGATGCTGCCTGGGTCCATGCATTGTGGCGGGACCACCAATAGGACCAGTCCTGCCCCCAGACGGCTCGGGGTGCAGAGCAGCACCCCCCTGTGGGGCTGAGAGCTGTGCTGGGGCTGGCAGGGAAAGGCAGCCATGGGAGTTCTTCCAGATGGGCAAGCACAGCCATGTGGCAACAAGGGCCACTTTAGCTCTTCCTTTCTCCTCAGTCTCTTTCGCAGAAGAAACACCTGAACACAGGCTGGCACAGCCTTGCAGCAGGGCGAGGTGCGTGAGGATATCCTCCGCGCAGGTGAAAACACACAGACAGGCAAAAAGAAAGCAGAAAGTCATTTGGGTAGAACCGGCAGCTGGGCAGAAAAACCGTAAAGGGGCCATTCGCCGTCTGCCTACTCGCTGTGCATCTTCCAGAAGAGTCCAGCAGAAAGCCACTATCCAAAACAATGACAGAAGCAGGTGGTGTGCTCTGTGGCACTGGTAGTTGGTGTTGGCAGCACAGTCTGCTGGGCTGTCGGCGACACCACCCAGATTTGTTGTCATCTGTAAACTCTCTGACAGTGCACCCTAATCCCTCATCCAAGTCATTCATGAACAGATTGAAGAGGACTGGTCCCAGTACTGATCCTTGGGGGACCCCACTAGATACAGGGCTCCAACTAGACTCTGTCCCATTGACCACTACTCTCTGGCTTCTATCCTGCAGCCAGTTCACCATCCACCTCACTACCCAATCATCCAGCCCACACTGCCTGAGTTTGGCCATGAGGTTCTATGTGAGACTGTGTCAAAGTCCTTACTGAAGTCAAGCTAGACCACATCCCCTGCTCTGCCATCATCTATCCACCAGTTACGCCCTCGTAAAAGTCCATCAGGATGGTCAAGCATGACTTCCCCTTGGTGAAGCCATACTGACTGTCCTTAATGCCATGGGCAGGGACACCTCACCCTAGAGCAGGCTGGCCAGAGCCTCATCCAGCCCGACCTTAAACACCTCCAGGGCCAGGGCTCCAACCACCTCCCTGGGCAACCCATTCCAGGCTCTCACTTTCTCCTCTAGCACACACGGGTGCATCCCATCAGGGCCCATGGCTTTATGTACAATCAGTTNTGTGAATGCTGACCAGCTCTCGTGGGCCCCTTTACCTGCCAGCACCCTGTTCCACAGGACTTCCCCTAGCAATTGCTTGAAACGGCCAAAGTTGGCCCTCCTAAAGTCCAGGGCTGTGGTTCTGCTGGGTATTCTATTCTTGCCACAGGGACCCTGAACTCAGGTTATCTTTTCTTCAGTACTCCCAGTTAAGCGGAAGGAGTTTGAAAGGGCTAATAGAACAGGGAAAATCAGTACGTGGTTGAGGGAGTGGTGCTATGGACAGGGCTTTGGCTTTTAAATTATGGGAATGGCTTTGAGAAACCTGGCCTTCTAGGGGCTGATAGGATGCATTTATTAATAAAGGGAAAGGATGTACCAGCATTGTGGAAAGCAGCCTTTCCTGCACAAACACCTTGCTTTATCATTTTGTATGTCCACATGCTGAAGCGCTGAGTGCAAATCTCAGGAGACCTGTAGATGGGTAAAATGCAATCAAGTTGTACGTCATACATTCTGGAGAAGGGCAAAAACATAAAGAGTTTGTAACTTTTACTTTGCAGAAGTTTTTCTCTTTTGAATGTTTGAGTGTTTTGCAATAAAAAACATGAAGTGTCTTTCCAGAAGGATGTAGATAACATTGCTGCCAAGATACCCTGTGTGTGCAATATTGCATATGCATAGTGTGGGCTTTAACACGGCAGCCTCCTTGTTAGTGCTACAGCTCAAATGGGACTGTCAGAGCACTCTGTCTGCAAAACATTTAGTATTGAAATTATTACTCCTCTTTCCAGTAACTTCAAGCAGTAAATAGACCCTCAGTGCTTGAAAATGCTGGTGTATGACCTGGAGAGTATTGCCCAGGCTTTCTAGAGCTGAAAGTTTCTTTTTCCCTTGTTCTACATCAGGAAAATAACTTCAATGTCTTATTTTTCCTTCTAACAATCAACATGGTCCTGTTTTATGTCTGGCTGCTGTGTTTATTTGATTGAATGCTCCTGTTAGTACAAGCTGGGAGCCTTAGTAACTTCTACTGGTCTCTGGCCAGCTTTCAACACAAGTTGCTGACTGTTTTACCAAGGGGTCGGCGTTTCCCATGACCAAACAGAGAGGTTCTTCTGAAAAGCCATTTTTTAAGTGTCAAAAAAATTCTTACTTCACTGAGCAATTCTTAGGGTTACATCTACAGGCTGTTAGGGAATAGTTCACACTGCAGGGAGATGCACTGACAGGGGCTACGTGAAACACAGGCCTGAAAGGCTACCAGTTTGGTCCCGCGAAGAAGGAAAAGAGCATTGCTTTGTCAAAGCCATAGAGGCTGAGCCATTGCTGACAGGCTCATTACACCTTCACATCCATTTTGCCAAATGCTTCATGACCATTTCTACATAAGTAGCAACTTCTACAGTCACTCCGTCGCAGACCGGATGTGTCGTGCTCCACATGGAACAAAACCAACGCACAATTCATGCAACAGCGTACTGGCAGCAATCTGATTCAAAAATCCAGATTCAATCTGTCACAGTTTCTGGAACCGTTTAACTGAGGCTGATTGTAAACAGCGAATACGTACTTAGTTAACAAACGTGTAGGAATGGGACAGGAACAGCAGCAGCTTATCTCAGTGGGCTGATTTTTTCCATCTGTGTCTTTTAGCCCCTGGAAGCATTGCCAGTCATCAAATCAGTTCCTCACAAAACACATTAAAGGACAGACAAGGTCATATCGGTTTGTGTTTTGCCTATCACAACACTGCATGAACATGCTCCTCTAAAACCCTCTCGAAACCACTGTGAACATTTCTGTACAAGTTCTCCACGAGAGCACTGTGCATTACAACTATATTCACAAGCAAAGCCTAACAGGCCTCTTGCAGGTGTTAAGCAGGATGAACAGAAGCAGTCCTGTGCAGAGAATTTGGAAAAAACCCCACAAATAAAAGATGGGCTCTACAGTTTCAGCCGCACTAAATGCCAAAAGCTTAAGCTACTAAAATGAATTCCAAAATATTGTTCTTCATGATAAAGAAATATTAAAATGGTTCTCCCCCTCCATTCTTGAATTACTTGTATCACCTTGCTGAGCTGTGTGAGTCCCAAGTTCTAGTCTTTACACTTTTTTGACGTTTAGAACTTTATTCTTCTGCACAGCCAATATTGATTTGGTCTTTATTCTGACCACGTGCAGCAGCATCCCTTGCTCACAACATCACCTATTCTCTCTTCAGAATGCAAATGGGATTCCAGTCTCTCATGTCTTGATTCTTTTGACTAGCAGTCTTTTCTGAAGGAATAATTCCTTCAGCTTTGAACTTCCCTGAGAAAGTCAGCTTCTGGAAATACTGTCTGCTCCTCCCAGAAATGGCCCTGAAAGCTTATACAGGCAGTTCCCATTTCCTCCTTCAGGCTTTTGAAAAACGGCCCTCCAATGTGTCAAGAATAAACATGTCAACATCGCAAAGCTAGCGGAGACAGAACTGGGAAGGAGGATTATATTAGTTTCTCTACGGACTATAACTTTACACACTTCTTGTTTTTCCTCTCTAAACACTTTGGATTTTTTGGATAAGAGCTATTAGATAATGAAGTCCAGTTGTCTGCTACCACAGGAAAGTTTGCAATAATAACAAAATACAATACTTCTACAAGCTGCAGAACACTTTTAAGCCCCTTACTATTGCTTAAAGCCAGACAGAGTTATAGAATCAGAGAACTGTTTAGGTTGGAAAGGACTTTCAAGCTCAGAGTCCAACCATGAACCTAACTGTCTCAAGGCCACTGCTAAACCCTGTCCCTGAGCTCCAGATCTCCATGACTTTGAAGCACAACAAATACGATGGTGATTCATCCGACCACCCTCCCTGGGCAGCCTGTTCCAAGGCCTGAGGGTCCTTTCCAGGAAGTTTTTCTTTAAGTACAACCTAAACTTCCCCTGGTGCAGCTTGAGGCCATTCCCTTTTGTTCATTCTTCTGCAGCCTGCTTCAAGCTGCTTAACTGACTGGGTTGCAAGATCTTTGCTTCACCTGCTTCAGATCAATTTTTGACAGTACTAGAATGAGTTACTCTTTCCTCTAGTTCTGCTTAGTTTGGGGCAATGCACTTCCCTTTGCACAGAGCAAGCACGCTAGTGATGTCCCTGTGGTGGGCAGGCTCCCCAGAAGAGTCACTATGAGCTGTGTATTCTAACATCCATACTCATCCAAATGCATTCAAACATTTGAAAAGAGGCAAAATGTATTTTCTCCAGAATTCATATAACACTGTTATTAACACTAAACATTTATTGAAATTAATATTACAGTATTCACAACAATTCAAGACCAAAATGTATCACGAACATTTACAACAAAGTAATGGACTAAGAAGAAAAAGGCTAAAATGAGGTTGATCTAATAAAAACCACATCAAAACCACATTTCATATTGTTGGGTCCCCGGCTGTTACGTCAGCAGTATCTATCCATCTAAGAATAAACTGACACCCTAGAACTAATCATGAACACATTAAAATCGTTTCTCACTTGGAAGCAACTCAGAGTTAAAATATTTTTTTCAGTTAAATAATTTATCAGGTCAAAACTAACTAGCCTTAGATTACAAAGTTATCATTAGAAAATTAAGACTAACTGTAGGTGAGCACTAGAATAACATCTAAACATTACAGCAGTACTGCACCGCTGCAAGTATCCGTTTCTTAGCCCTAAGTACAGGGAAATGCTCAAAGACTATGGCAAAATGAAACTTCCTGTTCAGTTGTTATCAAACAAAAACCAAACATTTACAGGGAGCCAAAAAAGAACCCTTAGAATGTCACAAAATCTTTGCATTTTCAAACACTGTTTCCTTCTGAACTGGTACATTACTGAGACACCTCAAAGACAGAAAAAGTCACACGAGGAAAATGAAAGTGACCCTGTTCTCATTTGCTGTCCAACAGCCCTGCCTGAAACACGGATGAACTCTGAACTAAATCCTATTTTTTTTCTTACAAAGGTGAGGAAAGAGATTTTTTGACGACCTTGGTTTAATGCCCAGCATTGTTTTTCCTTCAGAAAGGCTTCTAACTTCCTGCTCTTCATTCCAGCTCCTCGTTTTATTTCCTAGTGAAGAAATGTTATTCAAATAAGAGACAATCACTCAACTGACACCATCAGAATTGGACCTACAAAGCTGATTTTGTCAGAGCTATGCCCAAGAACTTTCACTTGTACTTCTACACACTGAAAGCCTGCTGTTGATATATAAATATGCTGTCACTCTCAGCTCAGTAATCCAGCATGCTAACTGCCTACAATATCCAGTTGTTAGACCCCCAACTGACAAGATGCTACGAAAAACTCTCTTCTATGTAGAAAATCAAAGTTTATTAACCCTAGTTAGATGGGTGGATCAGTGTTGAAAAATGAGTGCTAGCTTCACTAGAGGAAGTTTTGTCTATTGAATCCAAAAGCAGCTCCTCCTCTTAGCTATTTGGTCATATTTCAATCCTCTCTTACGCAGGGTTTGGAAAATAATACATATTTCACGTCCAGCTAAATGAAACTTTGAAGAGTTCAGAAAAAGGTGTTTTATTCATGCATTTCCAGTCCCTTAAATGCTACGGCAGAGGCTGATTTTGGTAACTTCATAAGCCAGTCTTTAATTGGTGAAATCAATACTGATCTAATGGTGTCTTCACTTTGCCAGATACTTAAATATTGTGAGACAATGTTGAGCTTCAGGATTTATGCTTCTCAAAGTTTACTGCAATAGGACCTAAACATTTCTCATGCATGGAGAATGACACCTATTCATAGGTACTTGCTCACATCAGTTCCTACGTAAAAACATGTTAAGTGCTGTAAAACTGTCACATTGCCTGTGCCCCTGGCAAAAATCTAGGTTATTGGACTATTTAATAAGAACAGCACATTAAACACTTAAATAATCTTTGGTCTCCTCTACACTGCCCAATCTGATGCACTAAGGAAGGTCACAATATGCATTTTTGAGGACAGAGCAGAAAAGGAGACAAGTGGTTAGAAAGCAGTGTAAGGATTTAGGGCATTAAAACATACTGCAGGCACCAAGCAACTCAGTGCCAGGCAGAAATTATCCAAACCGTTGGCTTAGTGCCCCGATCACAACACCATGCACTGTTAGACACTGATTATTATGGACCTCTTGTACACATACACACACAGAACTACTAACATGGTGCTGTACAGTCCAATTTTGACACTTACCCAACATTTTAGGTACTCGCAAAGCTTTATGGCTCAGCGAAGGCTCTTGTTGAATGCGTTTTGCAGGAACAGGGTCTTGCAGGCTGCTTAACACAGTGTTTGGTGTAGAGCTGAGAAGAAAGAAGTCAGAAGAGTTTGCTTTCCATGCAGTGCTAAAGCTACATTACAGTAGTTTAGGCCCTGCAACGTAGAGATGCACTAAGTTACATGCTGCAGTTTTGGTAGGTCGTAACACAACACAAAACAACAGAGGAATTGGTTCGAGTGATGTGCATGTGCGGGTATTATTCCCCTTTCCTTAGGACAAATGTTTGCGAAAATAAAACTAATGTTGCTGCCTATGTTAAAATGCAGGCCAATACGGCCAAGTTTTTGGGAAACCAGAGAAGGCAGTTCAATGGCCTTTGCACTCAGATTAAACTATCTTAAAATCACTGATTAAAATCACCTCAATACATGGCCAAGATAGTCAAAGTGACCAACCTGCGTTTATTGAACAAGTGACCTGTTTTATAGCTACAGTATTTGTTTTGTTGCTATGGTCTCCACCACAGCTGGAAGGGGTGGCTTCACAACAGGAAGTACTTCTTAGGTAAGCTGCCGGGAAGTTGTTACCATTCTAAACTCACTAAGACTCGCTAAGACAAGGCCTCTGTATTGTGTCAACTGCTAGCGAAAGCCGCCAAGATTTCAGGTTAACAGGTTGCTGACTGTCTGAGTGTAACAGTCTTTCAGAATTGTCTCAACATGGTCATAGTGGAGTTTTGTCATTAAAAGTACACCGAAAACTGAACAAAAGAATGGAACTATTGTATCAGGAAGAGCCAGGAATGTTTAGGCCAAACAGTTAATTGTGTAGTGCCATCTCCCCATTCCCTGCTGTAGAACAACTAACGTTAGACTGCCAGGGAAGATTGACTGCCATGGCTACCTTGACATTGACAAGGAAATCTTGAACTTCAGGTAGACTTGGTCATTGCAATGTCATTATAATACCAAAACACAGCTCCTAGCCTAAAGCTCCCCACTTCCAGGGAAAGCGTACTCTCAGACACTCCTCTCTGGACATGTGTGGAAGTTGTGCTCGAGATTACAGAGATTGGTGGAGCTCCCCAGGACAGAGAGGAGCAGGGTGTGTTGCCTGGCATAAAAGATGGCTTTTTAGCAACCAAACTTTGGAAGCTTTCCCCACCACAGATCACCAGAAGATCAAGCAGCCAGTGGGATGCTGCCTGGACCCGAGACAGTACCCAAGATAGCTGCGGTGGTAGCTACTATCACCTTTCCTCTCTTTAGCCTTTTTCCATCTCTACTGCATGCCGCTTTATGGGCAAAAAACCACTGCACTGGTGTGTTTGCCTTGGTTTCGTGTTTTTTTACACTTCAAGATGATGGTAAAAAAACCTTCAGGAGTTCATCTGAGTGGACTGTGACACTGAAGCACAAGAAATAATCCCTCAAAATGTAAAAGTTGCCTGACTGCCCTGTATAGTTATTACAGCTTGGGAACTGGGAGATATTGGGAGATATGCAGCTGAGACTCAGAAGGAACAAAAAAAGGTAGTCTTTAGGGAAGAGCTAATATTTAAGTTTGGAAAGGATTACACAGTTACTACAAATGAGTACTCATAAGGTAAAAGTTCTATGACAGTCTTTAAGATAAGGCTTTAAAAGTTCCCATACTTCTTCCTCAAGAGGATCTAAAAAACTCTGTTTCGGAGAGCAGGTGATTTATTTAGCTCAATTCAAAACTATTTGAAAAATCTGAAAGTGTGAGATGTGCCTCTTTTGTCATCCTAAAGTAACCCTAGCAAAGGGGTTTAGAAATTACTAATCATTAGAAAACGAGCATGAAATTGGAACAGGTAACCTGTGATCTGCCAGAAGTTTTTCTATCTCACAGGTGCTAATAAACCAAAAAAAGTTTGTTTCCTTCCATGTGAGAGACCGTAAGAATCCAGTCATAACAGCTGAGACTAGAATCGAATTAGCAGAATATCAGAGGCACTGGCCACACAACCATTTTCTCCACTTTCTATTTTAGCGATTTCTAATGTGTTCCAGCACCAGCAAAACCTTCAACATTTTTTCCGTTGTTGATGGCATTTCTTCTCAGATTTGTGTATCATCTCTCTATTTTGATTAGACAGTAGAGAGGGAAGACACAATATTAGTCTGTACTTGTTAAAAAACAGAAGTTCCTAAACCAAGGCTGAAAAGGGTTTATACTCCACTTGCCAGGAAGAATAAATCAAATTTACTTGTCAAACAGATTTGAGTCAGAACACCTCATGTGTAGGTCCAGATAACATAACTATGAGGGCTTTCAGGCTTGAAATACAGTACCAAACCTGAAGGGATAAAGGAACTGAATCCATACTCATTTGCATAAAAGAATTATTTTAATCTTACCTTAATATCTTTCTTTTTCTCTCAGCAGCGGAAGTCATTGCCATATACGAGGGCTTCTCAAGTACTGAAGTAGGATTCTTGTTTTTTAATGAGCAGAGATCAACTCTGAAATAAATGAATTATACTTTTGTAAAATCTATTCTTGGTAGAAGGTAGAGTTAGGAACAATTTCACTTCTAAGATGAAAATTCAAGATAAAAACCAACTCTGGAAAGTAATTTCAATAATGCTGCTCAAGGAAACTTTGCAGGACTTCATGTGCGCATGGCAGCTTTAACAATGGCATCTTTCAACATCAAAGAAATTAAAGCACCCATTTTGCAGACAGGAAAAGTAAGGCTTAGTTAGAGAAAGCAGCAGATGCCCAGGGCATCACAAACACTTTCAGAAATGCTGTTTCTTTTTGGGACGTGTCTTGTAAAACAGGATTAGCTTTCAGCTTTGTTTGTTTTCACTAACGTACCATCAATCACAAATAGAAGAGTAGAATTGAATCTGTTGCTGATTAAAATCAAGGATTTTCAAAATGCCTGGGTTTACAAATAAACTTAATATCAGCTGTGAAGGATAAAGTTGTCCTTGCCCATGTAAATAGAAGTTACCTTTGCAGAATGCTTCTGTTGTACAGTTGAGGCTTTTGCATAGCTGAGCTAGCAGACGCATCAGGTGCTCCACTTGGCACCTCATAGAGAATGACTGTGGAGTTCATGTCAGCTTCATTGCACTCTGGGATTACATCACATACAGAGTCCACAAGTCGTGCCTTTTTCGCTGGTGCATCCATGCTATCTGCATTGTCCTCTTGAAGGCCTGCAGGGTATAAAGCTTTCTTCACCACAGTTTGTGTGCAGTAGCTTTGTCCTGGCTTTCTGCTCAGTTCTGGTGTATACACAATAGGATGGACCTCCTTGCTGAGAGAATCCTCCAGAAGATGGAGGCTGGAGTGCTTGGATGCAACAGGACTTTGTGCTATGACTGGGGAGTCCATTAACTTCTGCCTAGTTCTTTTTGGCCGTTGTGCTGCATCTTCTGTTTGTTGTGCACTTTTAGTCAGTTCTTGTGATGGCATACTGAAACTTGTGCCTGTACAACAGCAACAAAGGTTAGTACACTTACCTATGGTTACCACTGAAGTCTTGCTTTTGCCCTCCTTTTCCCTGCTGAAATACGCTTATTGGCAGAAATTATTACCATTTATTTCATTTACATAATTGTAACCATACAACTGAAATAACTGCTGCAGCACTGCCCACCTGGTAGCATTTACTCTCTGGTATTTCTACTGGAAATACGCAAAGGCTGATACAGTTAATCCTAGAGAGACTATAAACAATCACTAATAAGATACGACACGTGACAAGGAATGGATGAGTAAGAGTACTGAAAACAATTGCATTACAATGACAACTCTGAATTTAAGATTGTACTGGCACCGTAATCTAAAGCTGCCTCCTCACAGCCATTTTTATTCTAGCAAGAACCACGTGGCAGAATGAGAGAAACACTAAAAAGGGAGTAAAAGGGAGATAGAATCAAGTGAAAGACAAAGTTCATTGACATTGCACATGAATATTGTTTTGGAAAAGGGGGAAAGAGGAAGTTACTTGGATCGCATTGTTTCAATATATCAGCTTGGGGGGAAAATAGTAAAGAAAATCTGTTCTGCTAGAAATACCACCTTTAACCAACAACAGCCTGTTACCGCTCATTCAACCCGATTCACACAATTATCTTGATGCGTTATCTTAAAGCAGTTAGTAATAAGTTATAAATGCAATCCCCAAAGAGAGAAAAAGTCTTTTATTCAAGTTTTCAGTAAAGGAGCAACATTTTAAACGCAGAATGGCTGTGCTAGTTGTCACTTAAGTAACCAGTAACAAAAAAATGAAGAATTCTTTGCTTTGAAAAACTGCATCAAGGATAGAAGAGGGCTCTCAACACCAAAAAGTGTCTCTATATTTAAGTTTCAATGCAAGTTTGATAACTGTCGTTGAGACTAACTATCACTTAAGGCTGTGGATTTGCCCCACTTGAGCTGGTAGCTCCCACCGTTTAAATTGTGACAAGCTGAATGCCACAGGTCCTCTGGGACTACATAATAGTGTTGATAAATATTTATTTCTTCTGAAATTTCATTGCCTCAGAGTAAGACAACCAGTTTAAAGCCCTCAGTTCCTATAGTTCTCTCTAATGTGCTACCACACACGTTTAGCCCGTAAAAGAGGAGGCTCAGGGGTGACCTTATCGCTGTCCATAACTACCTAAAAGGTGGTTCTGGTCGGGGGGGGTCAGTCTTTTTTCCCTGGACACTGGAGACAGGACAAGGGGTCACAGTCTTAAGCTCCATCGGGGGAGATTTAGACTTGACATTAGGAAAAGATTTTTTACTGAAAGAGTGATTGGGTTTTGGAAAGGGCTGCCCACGGAGGTGGTTGGGTCACTGTCTCTGGAGGAGTTTAAGGTTAGGCCGGATGAAGTGCTGAGTGGCATGGTCTAGATGTCAGATGTTTAGGTTTACTTGGTTGGTTTTACGTTGGACTGGATGATCTTTAAGGTCGTTTCCAGCCTCGTCACTACTGTGATACTGTGATATCATTCAAGAACAAATTAGCTGTTGCTTAAAAATTGTTTGAGGAGGAAGATAACCAATTAAACACACATATTGCATTATTACCCCCCTCAGTTTGATTTCTTACAAAAACTAAAGCTGAAATGATTGCAGTCTTCTCTTGTTTACTATTTCTAAGATCCCCTTTAATTTTGATATCATTGCTCAGCTGTGACCTAATTTGCCATCAGCAAGTTTTAAGAATGCCAGAAATTATCCTCAGCAATCAGATGTCTTAGAGAATAGGTCCAAGTCAGAATTTCGTCAAAGGGCAGCCAAAGGCTGAAACACAATCTCAGCGTTAGCTTTTAGCACACATTTTGGAACTAGAGATACCAAGTGATGAAATTCTCATGTCTAGCTACACAAGATGGTTCCTAATTAGAACCTACATATTTGAACTGCAAGAAGAAAGGAAAAGACTTAAAGGCTAACCAAGAGATCTAGACCTGTTCTAGAAGGATGGTAGCACTGAAGTGTGCACAAGCAGCAAGTTAAGTAATGCTACTGTACAGGCCACAGATCTGTTTCTTGTTGCAAGAACTTCAATAATGAAGGTATTGAAAACCCCAAACCAAACATGGATTCATAGCCAGACTCCCCAAGGTAAAGTACAGCAGGTCGTTGAGACAGTAGTCTGATGGTAATCTAAAGAAAATTTAAATATAAAGCTTGTTCAGGAACGGTGGAATGTACAAGAGTAACAAAACGGGGCCTTCGCTTTCCCCAACACATTTTTTTTACCTCCAAAAAAAAAAAAAAAGGCCCACTTTGAAGAAATAATTTTTCCTCACAGACTTTGACTTGTTAGGGTTTTGTTGGTAACAAGGAAGAAACTTAACTTATGAGCCACTTTGAGTAAGTACTCTGCCACACTTCACTACTGCGTCTGCTCTTCAGCACTAATAAGCTGAAGTTATTGTCTGCACATTCACATCCAGTCTCAAGTAGCTGTCCATTAAACATTTCAGGACCCATTTTAATTTTTAAATTAATTTAATATTAATTTATTAGGTTTTCCTTCTGCCTATATGCGTCTGGAAGTGTGTGTTTTCGGGAACATTAACAGCTTGAATTCTGTCTGTCTGTTTTTACTGTAGGACAGGGAGGTTTCCATTTCAGAAAGTTTGCTTACTGTCAGACATGGAAGTTTTTCTCAAGTCAGTAGGAAGGAAGCCTGAGGCTGAAACACCTTGTCCAGAGAGCCAGATTTGAGACTTTTCACCAGGACTAAATACTGGAAGCATTTTTAAATGAACTGCAAATGTGGGGGTTTGAACTGTGAACTAAATAGGTAAAGAACACTGACACAGCACCAACATTAATAATTTGTTGAATTTCATCATAATGAGCAGGATTTCGTACCGAAATACGAGAACTCTAATAAAAAGGCAGTTGCTGGAATTCTATATAAGGCAAACAGAAGCTGTTTGTAAAAAACCCAGACCTATTTTTAAAATCTATTCCTGTAATGAAATCCAATGTAAAAACAAAGTCAGAAGTAGCTTCTCTTGCCAGTTAAGCACTGGAAAGTACGTAAAATATTCAAGAAGTGTCCCTTCCCACAGCTTTTTTGTGAAAGCATTAGGTTGCTCCTAACACAGCAAACACCACACATGACCAGCAACACAACTTCAACTTGGTTTCACCAATACGTGACAACCCCAGTGCCCAGTTCTCTGAAGGAAACAAATACATCAAAAATCCCTACGAAACCCACAAATTAAATTGTTGCCAATGTTTATTTTTTATCACAAGGAGGAAGATACTGAAACCAGTTGCTAATCTCTGGCAGATGCTTTTGACAGCTGCCATTGAGACATTTAAGTGAAATGTGCCCAAACAACAGCAGCTGATACAAACTCACTACTCTCATAGAGTTCAGATGACTTCAAATGATCACCACATGAATTTCTCCTTAAATCACAGAATATTAGGGATGGGATCTCAAAAGACCATCTAGTTCAATGCCCCTGCCAGACAAGGATCATCTAGATCCAGTTGTACAGTAACATGTCCAGGTGGGTTTTTAAATGCCTCCAAATGAGGAGACTCCACAACCACCCTGGGCAGCCTGTTCCAATGCTCCCTCACCATGAAGTTTCTTCTTATCTTTATGCAGAACCTCCTATGTACCAGCTGACACCCATTGTCCCTTGTCCTATCATTGGATGACTCTGAGCAGAGCTTGGCTCCTTCCTCCTGACACCTGCCCTTTCCATATTTACTCAAATGGAGTCACCCCTCAGTCTCCAAATTTGCAAGCTAAGGAGACCCAGATCCCTCAGCCTTTCCTCTTCAGGTAGATGCTCCACTCCCCTTAGTGGTTCTGTGCTGGACTCCCTCAAGCAGTTCTGTGTCCTTCTTG
Source organism: Upupa epops (assembly GCA_013397515.1). Lineage (NCBI taxonomy): Eukaryota > Metazoa > Chordata > Aves > Bucerotiformes > Upupidae > Upupa > Upupa epops. The sequence goes on from VZRI01009588.1 coordinate 21,914, forward strand.
AACAGAGGGGCCCAGAACTGGACACAATATTCCAGACACAGTTTCACCAGGGCCTAGTAGAGGGGAAGGAGAACCTCTCTCAATCTACTAACCACCCCCCTTCTAATCAACCCCAGAATGCCATTGGCTTTCTTGGCCACCAGGGCACATTGCTGGCTCATGGTTATCCCACTGGCCACCAGAATTATTCTTAATAAGATACTGCTATTTCAGTGGGGTTTTTTTCCATACAATTTTCAAATACTACAAAGGTTACTAAATATTCTGAAAAACATGAAATTTCAAAGGCACACTAAGGTTTCCATATATGTAAAATCTTACCAAAAGATAAAATTTAGCGCCACAAGCTGATAGAAAATACACTTCAAACTGGACCGCCAGACCTTGCTTTTCCTAAGGACTGAATTAATATACTTTTTAATTTTTCCCATGAAGCAGGCAATTTACTTAAAGTTGTATTAAATTCACTTTATTTTGGGTTTGCTGAACAGTGTATGGCCAATCCCATCACGACCCAGTGATATGAAGCTTACTTTTTATTTTACATACAAACCCCAATCCCTATATACTTCACAACAATAATGGAGCTCAAAAGTAAAACTTACTAGTTGTATTTCGTTAGCTATACTTACAATGCTTCAGTTTCGAACAATACTGATTTTTAATCTCAGAGAACAGGTCATATACTTGCTGATCTTTATTTCAAGACTGATGATTATAGAACATCACTGTTAGAATTATTTTCAATACTGTTTTGCTTAAAAGACTGACATGAATATAAAATCAACACCATCCTCCTCTGACCAACCATCTCCCAAACAATGGTATGAGATCATGAGTTTGTTGTACTAGCTGTCCCCAAAAGGCTACTTGGAAGAGCAGTTTTCAGGGGAGAAAGTCAGCAATGTTAGTTATTTATAGCTGTGCTAATTAATAGGAAAAGCAGAACACAGTACCTGTAAACAACGACTCTTCTAATTGGTGTTTACGACAAAATAATGGCCATGACTTTTCTTCTGGAACTGATGTTGATAACTTATACCTAGCAGGTTGCTGTGCTGAAGTGAAATCCAATATTAATGTATTCACTTCAAGAAACATTTCAGGGCTACAAGTGGTCGATCCAATTACAACACCAATCATATTCCTTCATTCTTTTAATAACTGACTCAGAGACCCAAATTACACACAAAGTGAACGCACACCAATTTTTTCATATTTGCATGACCCAAAGTCATCATTGTGGTGGCCAGTTTTACCACAGGTCTGCAAAGAGCTGTGAACTGGAAGCAGCTGTGAGCCAGGCTGTGCTCCTGTGAGTCTCAGTGGATGGGGAGCACTTTTTTGTTGCTGTTGTCATGGTAAAAGTCATATTGAGCAGCTTCTGCACACTGTTTCATATAGGAGAGATCACATCACATGCTTTTCCTACTCTTTTGAGTCCTACTACATACAACTACACCCCAATTTCTGCTGCCGTGCAGAATAATCAATTCCCTTTACTTCCAGGTGTTTGTGAGAAGAGGTAATGGATGCCTTTGCTTTTTTTCTCCTGTAAATCAATTTCATTCTCATTGGCAATGCGCAGCAAGGAAATGGGATGCCTGAAACAAGGCCAAGAACTTTCCCATTCACAGAAACACTTGCAAATACCAGTCAGAGCTTTCCACCCATCAGTCCATATTGAATGGATACCCTATAGCTCTCCATTAACCAACGCCCAAGGATGGAAGGCCTGAACACATTTTCAAATGAGCTTGTTCTCAGGATACTGTTTTCATAGCTTGTTCCTTGCTTGACAGAGATAGTTAAGCCATCGGTGAATTTGCAGTATTTAGGGTTTCATGAAGTATAGACAAGCTTATTCTAACATTTGTTACATTATGCTGATAATAAGTCCTATGGGAGAGGCTCAGAATGGAAACAAGAGTGAAGGTTCCAAAAACAGTGTGTTTTCAGTCATGTTCTAGGAAATTATTTAAGTTATCCAGAAAAAAGAATATGAAAAATCATGGTGTAAATATACTCTGTAGAATAAACTGTGACCCAAGCACTGAAATATTTTCACTTGAAGATCTTGAAGTTTCATTTTAGATTAAATTTGGGGATATTTGACTTATCCCAAAGTGGTAGAAGAAAAAACACATCATATGTTCACAATCAGAATTTAAGGTTTAGATAATCATCAGGTTCCTTGCAAGCTACTCCCTGAATCATTACAAGCATTGGCACACACTGCAAGTGAGTGCTCCGAGAAATCGTCATGCAGAGCTGTGCTAATATGGCACTACCCAAACAAACCAGGAAAGCAAGGAACATGACTTAGGACAACTTGGCAATGTTGCTCAACCCTGTTTGTGGCACCCATGGTAATCTTGCTGAAGATACAGATGACTAAGTAGTATTATGTAGACAGTAATGTATGTCTCTGGCTCAGAGCAAATCCATTTCCATAAGGTATTAAAGGTTTCAAAGATTAAAGGAAAAATACAAAGAGGTCTATTCCTGCAGTAAACTTCTACACATGGTTCAGCAAAGCTTAGGAGCTTTAGTTAACTTACTCTGAGGTTTTAAGCACAGGAATTGACCGTCTCAATTGATCATTTGACCATGCTGAATGAAAGGCCAGATATCATCTTGATCTCCTCTCTCACTAAGAGCTTGTATTATTTACAACATAGGAGACACTTTCCAGGGAAGAAAAACATCAGCAAATAATTAGTGTCACTGAAGTTCCTACAATGATCAGTGCCTCATGATTCAGGTCATGCAGGACTCAGCAGTTCAAGTACAGATGTGTATCTGCATCCTTACTATCTTAAAAGACATATTGAATAAGCACTGACTCAAAGTCTGTAAATGAATTTGAAATTTCCAAACATGGATAGCACAGAATACCACATCTATCCTCAGATACTTTTGAGTATAACAAGAGAAATTCAATTAACTCCATAAGCTGATGCTGAAAAAGAGTTTCTGTTTTCCTCATAGCATCTCATTTTTGCAGAGGTGTTTTGTCTCACAAAAACATTTTTTCAAATACGTATTAATAAAGATTCAAAAGCAAGACATCACTTGTTGCCTGCAGCTGTAGTACACTTCCCTCCTCTTAAGATGCCCTAGACTGTTGTTTCCCATGACAGGAATACAACATTGCCACTAATTACCTTTTCTACCCTCTTCCCCAGACTATTAAGAAAAAGACACTAGACAAGGTGACAGATATTTATATGAAATGGGATATTAAACAAAAAGTTACTCCTCTCATCTTATAAAAGAAAAGAATCAAGCCACAAGCAATGACCTGCTTTGCTCTTTCCTGATAAACATCTGAAGTTTATGCATTTATTTGAAATAGGAGTAAGAACCCTGGTGCAGCACATGGTTAGTGGTTATGTTTTGGTGAGGGTCCCCACCCCCTTCTTTTTGCAGAACACTGTACTTCCTTCCCCATATCCTGAATGCAAATAATAAAGCATCAGTGTGCCAAAAGATGGGAAAGGACATATAGAAGTGTTTCTTTCCATTTGTTCTCTATGTTCCTAGGTCAGATCTTGCTCACACTTACCGAGCCACGTTAGGCAGAAGGAGTTCAATTGTTGAATAATTTATTAACTGTTTTTCCTTTTAAAGAGGTACTACATCCTTTCTATTTATGATTGGGACGCTGCTCTTGTACTCCTTTACCTCTTCCCATGCTGATGTATTTCTTCTGATATATATATGCTTTACTTCATTATGTACATCATGCAAATAAAAAATAAAGACTCCACAACATCGTATCAGCTAATAGTTAAACTCATCTTAAATGTGAGTTCAAACAAACAACTGAGGTGCTATTTGATGGCATTTATTTTTTGCTAAAAGAAAATTAAAGCCCTGCTAAGTGGCTTATATTTAAATATTTATATTTTAAAAAGTAAGTATTGAGTAGGTAATTGTCATCACAACTGCTAGGTTCCAGTGTTCAAGAACTGAAAATGGCACACAAGTCGATTTCTGAGGTGACAGAAAGCCTTCCCGACCTCTAACCCCTTCACTAATGTGCTTTGCTAGACTAAGAAAAAACAGCTTAAAAAAACCCCACGATGTTCTTTTCTGTGTAAAAATTAAGACGCAAGAAAGAAATTCACTACCTCTATTTTAGTGTCTTTCCTAAAGTTGTGCAGAATGCTTTCTGTGACAGGACAGAAGCACTGTGGTTCCAAACAAACACAGTGTTACAATACGTGTGTGCTTAGTACTGCCCTGACTTTCCAGAAGGTCACCAGCAATCCAAGATCACATCCAATTTCTTTCTACATAGGAAATGAGAACAGAGCAGAGCAGTAAAGTGCTGCAACCCACTGAGATATATGTCACTCACCCCCATTGTAAGGAGAAACTGTCAATACAGGAGCTTCTTTGAGCTCTACTCAACCCGACTAGCATGGACATAGCAGGAAGTATAACCACACAAGTTTTCCCCCTTTTCTCTGAAGAACACCGAGCTCCTCATCAAAACAAACCCAACTACCACAATGGAAACTAAATCCTAACTCAGCACCACCACTCCTCCCCAAGCCTCCAACCTTGTCACAATCTGACCTTTACACTACAGACAGTGAAATCCCAGACATCAATTATCCAGAACGATGAATGGCCACACAAACTCTGACCTGTTTTACCCAGGATACATGCCAGATATTGATGAAAATCCAACTACATAGAGTTGTTGAGGAAAAAAGAGGCCATCAGGATATAGCAAAGCAGACAGTCAAGGTTAAACTGGTATCCTTTGAGTCTTGTTAAAATAAACTTATAAAATAGAGCACCAAATTACCAAATTGATTCTGATTCAGGCTTAGCCTGTAATTAGTCTCATTGCTCTCACGGCTATTACTTGAACCTTTGCAATGCTGTGGTAGCTGTTTAGCGTTTTGAATGACTTACAATAGTTATTGACACCAACTCCTTCTCCACAAATAGAATATGAGCTACTCAACTGGAATTATTAACAACTCATAGGATGTAGAAATGTTGATACATGAGCTATGATAAAACAAAAGGAGGGAATTACCCATTGGCAGCACGTCTAGGAATTGATAAAGCTAACTTAGATACCATTCTTAATAATTTATAGGAAATAATCTATATAAAATGATTCTGAGCCTCAGTTTTACATTTGGCTTCAGAAGTTGCAGAAGTCTGCACGCACTGTGTTTATAGTTAACAAAGCTTTGGAAAGAATTATTCTAAAGTATTTTCAACAGAGACCAAAATTGTACTTACGGCAAGGGGTGTTCGGTCTGCTCAAAAGCTGGGGAAACGTAAAGATAGCTGAAAATTCCAGCTCATTGTTTTGCACTTCCTTTTCTTCATTCTGGTCAGCCCAAACTACTGATTTTTGTCTTTGAATCAGCTGCTCAATCTCCTCAAATTCACTATCATTATTTGCTAACCCAGACTCTTTCAAAGTCAGGTATTGCTTGCGAAGAACTGGAATCACAGTATTCAGGAGCCTGTAAAACAACGAGTGGTACGACAAACATGACTAAACGTTAACCCATCTGATCCTTACTGGCCCTAACACTGGTGAGGGGGAATACAAAGGGCTTTTTTTGCTCCTTTTCCCCCTACTTATTTCAACGTAATTTGGGAGAATACCTTGAACGCTGGAAGAAAATAGTAATGATTAAGTGCTGTGATTTTTCTCCTTTGAAAAAGGGAACATTTACTAAGTGTATTTTTCCCCCCATCCTCAGTGTCAAAGAACTTCAGTGCTCCAAACACCACAGAAATAGTCCGTAGATCTTTACTGAGTTCTGAGTTTTAAAATTAAGTAAGAGATAAATGAATAAGAGTATAAAACAAATATAATGGGGTTTAAACCAAGCACATCAATTAGATGTGCATTAGGTTTTATTACAAGTCTTTACAGATACTAGGATCTTATAAGAAAGGAATGTATCTGCCTATAAAGAACAATGCAGCTGTAAACCTACAAAACTGAAAGCAAAATGTTTATGTATTAGTTTTTGTAATGTTTATGGGAACAGCTTGTTCCCCAGAGGATGAAGTATAACTGTTGTATTCAATTATTAAATAATTACAAAATTAAAATAGAATATACTGACTTACTGAATGGATTTGTGATTACTTCCTGTTCCTTAAATTGCACCTTGAAAACTAGCCTCAAGTATTCTCATGAGAGTGCTAAGAGCAAAAGAGGTGATGCTTTCCTACAAGCTCAGCTCTTTTCCGTCTGACAAGCTATATAGAAGTTTAATAATAATTTTGAATGCAGCTAAGTTCATGTATACAGTGCAAAACATTAAAAAAGAACACAAACACTTCAACACTGTTGTTCAACATAGAACAATATAAGTCACCCTCATCTACTAAGCGGTTTGTAGAACCTACACAAATAAGAAAACAGTTTGCTAGACTAGAAAAAAGTTCTAAAAAGAACAATGTTCTTTGTGTAAAACTGAAGATAAAACAAGAAAGAAATTCACTTAGGTCATTTCTGCTGAAAAACAGTGGTTGTTATTTTACATATCTTTTTGCTGAAGACACAATTCTAGCCTAGAAAACTTTTAAGAAAATGCTTGCTTTTGCTTCACTCAGTGCTGAATTCTATAGGTTTGTCTTCTGAAGTCACAAATGTCAGCAGAAATATTGCCACACGTGATATGAAACCATACTTACTTTTCTGTTTGCTTACAATGCTGATCCTGAAGGAACATCAGAGATCGCATATGCTCAATCTGTGTTTTCAGGTCCTTAACTTCAAGGTTTAAATGGCAACACTGAAGATCTTTACAGAGTTCCTTGGGAAAACAGCAAGAGGAAAAAACAAACAGCTAAGCAATCAAACTGATAGCAAGAAATGACCATTTTAATAAAAATTAACATGAATTCATTGCATATTGAAAACTAGAAAGATAGAATGGATTTATAAGAAAGTTTTATGGCAGAAAAATAATGAATAGTTTGTCTTCTATTTACATGCTTTGTAAATACTGCTTTGTAGAGTGTTGCCAGCAGGACCAGAATGTGGCATCAGGAGCTACTACAGAGGCAAGTCTAGAAGAGTATGTCCATGAGGAGGATGAATGCTGGCAGCCATCCAACTGCTCAGCCACACTCATTTCCCTTCAGCATTTGGTTTATATGCCAGCATATACTTTCATGAAGACGGAATGTTTGCATAAATAGGGGAGAACAAATAGCTAATGCTCCAATTTTAAACCACCCTGGAAGAATGGCAGAAGACATGAGCAGATGCAAGGCAGAGGCAAAGGAAATAATTCTTAACTCCACTTAGTGTTTGTGTGCGTTGCATGCAATGTTCCCTGAAGTAAAAGGCAGTTTACCTTTGGCATACTCGCATCCTGACCCAGCAGTCTCATTTCATTTTCAACACGATGCAGCCATTGGGTATTTTCTTCTAAATGTTTGGCCTCCTCTTCTTTCTTCTTCTGCAGGTGTACACAGTGGGTTCTAAGCATTGCAAGCCTTTGGTCCCGCTTGCAAGTGGCCTAAAAATAAGCATTTAATGGGGAAAACTTTCAAATGAGGTTCACAAACTTTTATTAAACCGGTCAAAACATGGAAAAGGTGAAAGAGTACATTCTCCTGGGCATTACTGAATTATATTGAAACAGTATCAAAGTTGTCCCCCAGAAGCCCTCAGCAGACTACAGTAATTGGATTCTTCCTTTAAGGAAAAACACACAGGATTTGATGCATTTTTGGTTTAGGCCATAATGACTTTAAAGGTGGAGAAACTACATGTGCACATGAAACAACATTTTGAGGTACAAGACAACCTAATAATTTCTCTGTGTCAATAGTGACCTATAGTAAAGTATTACCTACTTTGTTTTCCTAACACATTATGTCCTAAAAAAGCCCGCTAAAGCAGAAAGTATTTTCCAAAAAGAAAACCCTGTATCCACAAACCCAGCAACACGAGACCTTTCTTACAAGGAAAACACAAACCCAAAACAAAAACCTACAAACATCGGAAGGACATTGCCACACTTGGCAAAACCAACCAATCCAGCTAGGCTTTTTTTGGTTAACTTTACATAAAAGAAACCTCTATGGCCAGGGTGCCAGAATATACACTCTGCATAAAAGAAAAACAAAGCTGCATATCCCAAATAGCTGGTCAAATTAGTTCTATTATAAAATTTCATAAAACAGATATCAGATCGAAGTGATACTGGCAGTAGCCTACCATAGGGTCCTAAGAAGAAAGGTCATGTTATGCTGCTGTGCTGCAACAGAAGAATTTACAGTTATGCATGCTAGCTGTGCACGAAATCTGGCATACACATGGGCAAAGGTGATACTATTTTGTGTAACTAGGAAGCAAAACTCATAGGAGATATAGAAGAAACCGTGCCTTCCCAATCTGAATAACTGGGACATGTTCAACTAGTATTTCTGAATCCAACATTGGTTGCAGTAAGCAAAATAGTGACAACATGATATACGAACTGCTCTCTGGAATACACTCCTTTTCCAGACAGCAAAAGTAGTGTTTAAGTGGCAATCAGAACTGGGCAGGTTACTTTAAATCTAATATTCTTCTTGTAAAGCCTATCAATGTAGCAGCAGTTTTCTGCCATTTCTTGAAAAACAGAAGTGCTAAACAGATTCTATCACTGATGCAGAAAACTTCAAGCTAATATAGGTCAAAGCTGAATAAGAGTTCTTCAGGCTCAGTAGGAGAGTTAAAAGCAACTGTGAAATAGGGGCACATCTTAACACTTTATGTTCCCATACAAACAGGAATTCTCCATGTTCTCTGGCACAAAGGTTGTCTGGCTATTGCTGCCGTAGCTGATATACAAATTCAACAAGAAAGCACCAGGGATGCAGAAATACAGGTAACTAGAGTGGAAGAACAGGCATTAGGCAGGAGGACATGAATAGGCCCTTTACAGAGGCAGCATCCAAGTTTTAAGTGTATCGGAAACTGGCAGCTATGTGGAAAACAGAAATTAATGGTCCAGGATGGACTGAATCCCCCAAGTTAAATTGTGACAGTTTTATGCAATGAAAAGCTTTTGTACAGAAGGAGATTAAGGAACCTAAACTCACACCCAGGCCTTGTCCTTCATCCTTAAATTATTATTTCAAATTCAACTGTTGAAAGTAGACGTGTTCAAGGGTAAATACCATTTGCTTTCTGTTATAACTTCCTGAAGTCACTGTTATATGTAGTGGATAATTAAGTGTAAAATGAGAAGACATTTTAAGGAAAAGTTAATTCTAAAGTCAGTCAGTATTTTAAAAAGATCCCCTGTGGCCTAACAGTGTGCTTTGCAGACAGAAAAAAACCCCATACCACACACAAATGTGTAAAGATACAAGGAGGAGAAAAGCATTACACCGCCCAAGGGAAATATGAGCAATAGAAATTGGTAATCACGACTGATTCCAGATTGAAATCCAGTTTGTTCCATAGTCGTCAAAGGACATTTGGTTTTACCTTTACAGTGACTTAGTCTTGCTAATTAATGAGGCATCGCACTTACAGGGCAGAGACTCTCTTAATCCTTAGTAAAATACTTCGATAAAAAGGTTCGCTAAGAGCAAAACTGGTTTTTGAGACTAGGGCTGCAAACGTATACAATCGGTTAAATCAGCTCCTAAAACACATCGGTGTGACATGACAGTGTATGAAGGTACAACTCCCCAATGAGCGGAGGTACAGTCCTTAAGAATATGGCACAGACCAAAAGTGTTACTCTGGAATTTCTATGTCACGAGAGAGAATTCTAGAACACATTAGTCACTTGAAATAGCTTCATTAATGACAAGTCCAAACAAGCAGTATATTTTCGCTTTGACATTTATCTAAGGACCAAATTTCATGTGAATCACTAGGAAAAAGTCATATGGTAAACTACCAGTTTGGGCCAAATACAGACTGTTACTGTGACTAAGCAAGATCAGGAAGTTGAGGGGCGGGGAGGCTATCTATATAAAACATGCCTTCAAGCTGCCATGCTTGCTTATTTATACTTCTAGAAAGACGTGAGCATTTAACGCTACACAACAGCAAGGGCTCACGTCTAGCCACCCAGTTCTCCAAACTCAAGATGCTGGAAAGTAGCTATTTCAGTTCACATCACTGTCCTTAAGCAGCTATGCAAACATCTTCTGGGGGACAAGAGAAAACACTGACAGAAAAGGATCTGTCCTGTTCAGCACAGAAGTCCATGCTTTTCCTTAAGAAATTAACTGATTACTCTGCTTTGTAACAGCTTGAATGGCTGTACCATGCAGACTTTAACAGGCTTTGGATGTGGACAAGAGCACCTAAGTCTCGATAGACTAATCAGATCTTAACTATTACATTCAAGCCTAAAATGAGAGCAGAAGAAGTCCATGAACTGATCAGAGGGATTAAATACCTCTGTGATACGGACAAGCAGAGACCTTATCATGCATGGCCTTTCAGCACATAAAGAGGGCACAGCCTTTTTAGCAAGGCCTGCTGCGAAAGGACAAGGGGTGATGATTTTACACTAAAGGGGCGAGATTCAAAGTACAGTAACTTTTTTCAGGGTGGTGAAGCACTGGTCCAAGTTGCCCTGAGAGGTGGTAGACACACCATCCCTGAAAACATGTCAGGTTGGACAGGGCTCTGAGCAAGTGGATGAACCTGCTCACTGCAGGGGGCTGAACTAGATGAGCTTTTTCCAATCCCAAGTATTCTATGATTGTTGAAAAGCTGAGATTTGCACCAAGCAGCACATCAGTACTTTTCTGCAGAGTGTGGAAAAAGCAGCACAGCTGGTATTACCACTGCTCTGTCTATAATCATGCCATAAAATAAAATGTATCCAAGTGTTAATTGGCACATCCCAGTTTAAATATAAGCTTAATTACATATTAAGCATTAATTAATTTATAATGGGGTAAATAAAATGAATACATTAGTATAAAATATGAGACGATACCTTGTATTAGATTGTAGGAAACTCACCTTTTCTATTCTTTCTGCAGAGCACATCAGCTGAATCTGTTCATGACACTGCTTGTGGTAATGTGTCTTCAGGGCATTTTCTTTCAGTTGCAGCTCCAGCTTGAGATACTCTTTTCGGATTTCTTCACGGTTGGAGAACACATTTTTAAGGATTGCTTTGTATCTATTGGAACCATAGGATAAGAACTGATTACTTGCAGACTTTTGTGATGACCATCTCCTTTTCCAGAGAAAGTTGCAATTCCAAATTAAAATAAATATTTAGAAAATTAAAAGGAGTAAAGCAAGGCCTGTTATAGAAGAGCATTAGAAGGGCCAGTACATCAGTAAAGGTTTCATATACTTGAACAGGAAATGGGATGTGCAATTTTGAAGGGGTTACTGAAAGAAGCCACCTTTGTTGTATTTACAAAGATGTCTCCAGGATTTACAGGGAAGATACCAGGGATAAGACTTACATGAAAAAGTTCCAATCTCCAAAAGATAACAAATACCTGTGCTCCATATTTATATCAATCTATTGAGCAGATCAAACTTCTGCTGCTAGACACACAAGGTCTCCTTAAAAAAAACCCTGCTGTCTCAAAAGGAAAAAAAGGAAAAACCATGAAAGAACCTTCAGTTGTTCGCTTTGACTTTTTCATGTACAGTACTAGTCACTAAGGGATAACAAGAATCTGAACACACAACATGTTTGAACACATGGGAGGCTATATAGGGAGCAAAAAGTAAACCAGCGATAGAAGGTACTTCAGACTCACTGAGGAGACCCCATGTTTACATGTGCTCACAATCTGCTTGTACCTACTCCACAATACAAACAGAATGATGAGGATGAAGAAATAACCAGGAAGCTTTACCATGTTGTACAGACAGCATCAGTGCTGGTACTTACTCACTTCACTCCCAAATACTGAAAATGGAGTATAGAGCCATCCAAACAATGCTATTTATCTCAGCAATGACTACCTTGTACACAAGCCATTTAATAACATCCTACTCACTTGTGTACGCTTCACATGGGAATACAGGCACAGCTGACCATGCAAATATGCTAAAAACATGCAGTGTTTGGAGATGGATCAAAATGCTGTAAGATAACACATAGGTTCTACTAGAGAGCAAGTCAAAGTGACATTCTTGCCATGTCATTGACCTCTGGCCAGTGTATTTCAAAAACAGCAATTCTATTTCATAGTCTAAAGTCTGAATCATTTCAAGAGTTTCATGCAAGTGTTTTATAGATTTCATTTTAAAAACAAATTTAAGAGAAGAATTATTCTTTACAGATATAGGTAAAAGTGCCCAGGTGAGGCTATCATATCTAGGTAAAAATGTGTACTAAACCAGAGTGGATTTAGAAAGACTTCTTTAAGTACCACAGTAATCAGCTGCAAGGTATCAGAGTTCTTACCCTACACTGTTGTTATCCATACAATCTGCACTACTATGCTTATCTATTGCACAACTGGTTGAAGAATTTTTTCCCTGTAGTATCCATAGAAACACGGTTCCTCCCAGCTGCCTGGGAAGCACAGCAATAAGAAATCAGGGTGAATCCTCTCTCTCCATTTCCCCTAACAGTAAAATCCTGGGCACAATGTAAGAGCCTGCATATTCTGGTTCTACATAGAAGAACTATTACCACTAAATACTTCTCATTGGTCCCAAATGTAGCATCCTTTGAAGCAGTCTCTACAGAAGGTTATAGAGGCCTTTGCAAAGCTTTTGTCTTGAGCTGGATTCACTCTTTCAGCAAGCAAACTTCCATTCTTTATCCTCTCTTTAGGAATCTTTAGGAACTTAGGAATGACAAAAGAGATCCTATAGGATATATAGGACATGAACAGTATGTAGCATCAGAGCTCGTGGGCTTCTCAGTGGTACCTGCTAAACTGGTGTCCACTGTCTACCTCAGTGCAATGAGGCAAACCATCTCCAAGCTTTAGACAGAGGGAACAGGAATGACCTTTGGGTTTGAAGAAGTAAGTGATGTGATCAGCGAATGTTCCAGTTAATGGTGAACTACCCATAGGCAGTTGGCTTGCAACACAAGTCTGTGGATAAGGCTTTCTACCTTGTCCCAAATTGAGAGGTAATTGCAGAATACCTTTAAAATTTGAAAATGTATGTGGAACAAATCACCTCATCACCTGTTATGCAGCTTTGCTGAAAGACTGCAGTTATAGGCTCCCTCCTGCCACACGTGTCCTTTCTGTTATTAAAAGGTCTCTGCTATGTGTTACAAATCCTATGAGTTGGACTTCACCCATTAAGACTGTCCCATAAACACATCTATCAGGAAGTTACACAAAGTCACACTTCATCTAAAGAAAGCAGTGTTAAAAACACAACAATGCTTTCACAAGTTATACAAACTGCAGTTCTGAAGTAGAACCAGAATAGGACGACTTTACCTTTCTATTTCCACTTGCTGCTTAGCTGTAAGTACAGGATTCTGGTTTTCTGGAACACTCGCTTCCTTTTCTTCATATTCTCTTAGTTTCTCTTTCAACATTAGGATCTAAAAAATAAAAAATATCTCTTAGTTAAAATAAGTTTAGATCAGTTTTGTTTTTTTTTTTTTATATCTGTGCTTACATCTTCAAAAGCTTTATAAGCAGCAGTAGGCGATTACTCCTTTCAGGAGAGAAAACATCGTTATTCTCCTACATAGTCTTTTGAAATAATTAGGACAGTATTATGGGTTCAAACTTTTTGGTATTCAAAGCTGTAACAATCGTGTAGCAATCTTTCAAATGCTTAACAACAGATGTTTTACATACCTCTTTCTTTTGTTCATCGCAGATTTTAAGATACTGGCTTATATGGCTGTCCAAACTAACAACATTACTCTTCAACTGTGAAAGAACAGAAACAAGTTACAATTTAAAGTGTCTCCTTCAAGTATTTATTGTGCAGGAAAATATAAATGCTACATAATTAATCTCACTTCTACTACGAGGAAAGGTATGAATAAAATCCCGACTTGCAGCACAAAGCCACCACTCTCAGCTTTTGCAGTCTGTTGCACACTCACGGCCATGCCATTTCCCCTCAAGGGAGCATTTACAATAGCTATATTTGCATATGCAAACGTTCTGCATTTATTCAGACTAGTTTTCCTAATGTTTACCTTGTGCATTTTGCTATGAAAAATATTTTTAAGGATGCAACAAATGAAAATCCCATATAAAAGGAATTAGGAGCTACAATACAAAGGATTATGAAAAAATATTCAGAATACTAGTGAGCAGAAGAGAAGACACACCAGCTGCTTTTCATTTATCAATATAATACCAATATAGTCTTAGCTCCACATGAATCCTACCTGTAACAAATCTGGTCTGACTCTTGTACAACTGCTCAGACATTTAATATGCTTTACAGTTCAGTGTAACATACTGAAGCTGGCTGAACGTCTACCAGCTGAGGATAATTTCTACATTTGATGCTCATAAATCAAACTCTTCCCAACCAGCATCACAACTTCATTAATGAAGCTACATTACTCTTAAGCCGGAGCCAGTACGTACTCTGCATCTACCCCTCACACAAGGGGGCTGATGCAACCAAGTAACTGAACAAAACACTGAGACAATAGTAAAAAATTGGTTTTGATTATAAATAAATCTCCTCTTACTGCTACATTACACATTGACAAGAGATTAGTAACTACCAACATACTCACAGAAGACTTGATGTCCTTTGCTCGGTTGGCGTACTTGAGAGTATTGTATGTGTCATCATAGAACAGGGAAGACGGACTAACAGCAGCTATCATTATTGTTCGGCAATTTCCTCCAAGAGAATCTTTCAATAAACGAGTTAGCTTGCTGTTTCGATAAGGAATGTGCTGTTTCTTTGTCTATAAAAGTTAGATGCATTTTTAATGGATTAATCAACTGTACTTTCAGTATCCACCTGCCTAAAATCTGCTCAGAATTTCAAATGCCACAACACAGAACAAAGCCTTGGGGTTTTTCTGTGGCAGAAGTAATTCTTTGCCAATGTTACAAATACATCTCAGGCTGTTTTACACCTCTGGGAACTGTTTACTTCCTTTACAACACAAGCATTATCCAGGTGTTTTGTTTTTTTCTAAGTGGGCAACTAACAGAACAGGCAGATTCCGAACTTCCTTCAGCTCACATAATAATCCAGGTTAGGAAGGGCCACTCAAGCACCATCTAATCTAACCCCTCTGCTCCAAGAAGGGTCATCTGCCAAAAAGTCCGCCCAGCTGAGTTCTGAATATCTCTAAGGATTGAAATCCTGCAGCCTTTCTGCACAATCCAAAGCCTGCTTTGTGAAGGGTTTCTTCAAATCACATCTAAAGAGTCTTCATCTCATAGTACAAAGTTACGTCACCTGGAGCATGACTCCCCCCAGGTCAGTCAATATGAAGGCTCTTCCTTACAGCCTTGGTACAAATCTTAAATTTGGCCTCTCACTCTTAACAAGATAGTGATGTGAGTGTGTGGCACCAGGAAGCCAAATAAAAGCCCTCATCACTTTCTGCTGGCATGCCCAAAGAGGGAAGCTGCTAGCTGGCTAGAACAACAGGTGTAGTTAGAAGCAAAAGACCTGACTTGAGCAAAATGTCAGGTTGTCGTTCTCCCAGACAACTGTTCTCACTGCTTCTACTGAACTTGTGAGACACACCAGGAGACCAAATCACTATTGTGAGTGGAAGAAATTAGGGGATGCAAGGGCATGTGTGTAGAAGTATGCAAGTGCACAAAAGAACAACTTTGGGGAGGTGTTTTCTCCTATGAAAGCTTCTTTCCATAGGTTTTTCCCATAGTTCTATGCCCTTTAATCTTTTGTCCTTGTAAGGCTATTTTCATGCAGGCTTTTCTACGTATGTTTGGTTTTGATGAAGGTGGATAAGCAAAGCAGGTACATTCATCTTTGACACCGCCCTTATGTGGATACACACTACTTTAAAGAACTCTTTCCCATTAGGACTATCTTTCAGCTGTCACAGAGATGATGGCACAAAGAAAACCTTAAAAGTAAAATGAAGAAGCATCGACAATGAGAGCTTAACATTGTTAAGTGTTTCCAGAACACTGGCAGATGAAGATTGCATGGGAAATCAGCACATACCTTTGGATCTGCCAAGGCATTGATAATGTTCCCGAGAGCGAGCAGGGAGCGGTTAATATTTGTTCCTTCTCTAAAACGAGCCCCCTTAGCATTTGTTGCTCTGGCGCGTTCAGATCCTGCCAGGTCAATGAGAGACATCTTGGCGACGCGAACATTTTGATTAATACTAGCTGTTCTATCTTGCTGCCTCAGATAAATCTGCAACAGAAAATAACATTTGAGAAGTAGCCACTAGCCAGTCCAGCTTCACCCTAAGCGGTACATTTCACAGCGCAACAGATTTCTAAAAATTCTCGCTGCACTTCTTCTCCAAAGTTTTTGCAGTTAGGTGTTGCTTGAGGTCAAGCTGGGCAAAGCTCTACTGGTGCCAGTAACTGCTCCCCTTGTCTCCTTCACTTAGGAAGAATTGAACCACAAGGTACTTCCCCTCTTGCTTTTTCTCTTCTGATTCTCCCTGCCTGATGGAGAACGGCTCAAAGAGCAAGGTCATGGCTCTTTAGAAATGCTGCACGTAAGCAGGGCATGAGCCTGAACAACAGGCCTGAGTGAAAAGTACCGAGGGGAGTACCGAGGAGTTGTTCAACCATACTGATAGCGCAGATGGCCAAGGACATTGCGGCCTTGGCGTTCTCAGTGAATAACTGTGAGAACTAAGCTTAAGCAGAAACCGCAAACAGGAGGAACATGCAAATGGTAACTTTTAGGCTAAACCAATAACTGCTTGCCTAGTAGGCATGATTATTGAGCACTGTATATATTGGGGTATCTGAGGCTAATAAACAAAGCTTGCTTATCAACCATATTGGTTGTGCGAGTCTTCTCTTCTCGAGAAATGGCGCCTGAACAGTGCCCCTGCTCGGACTCTACCACGAGTTGAGGAGCGATCTCCGGCCTCATAGCAGCGTGAGGGGCTAAAGAGCCAGAGCGGAACGGCTCCGTGCCTCAGGAAGCGACGATGTGTTCCTGTCCCAACTAGGAGGGCGCGCTGCCAACAACCTTGCAAGGCTGCAACAGTGCTGACGAATTAGGTATGGATAGGCAAGCAGCATACGACTTATTTAAGTGCTCTCTGGGAAAGTGTGGAGTCCAGGGTATAGATTTAAAGAAGGACCTATCTGGTCTCTTGGCATACGGGGTCTCATAGGGATATTTTGAGGACCCAAATATGGTTTTTGATGTGGAAGAATGGAGGCAGTATGGTGATAAGATCTGGGACAGGTAGGATCCAGATCTGGACAGGTAGGCTGAACTGCATGCATCCTATCATTGAGATCCTGTTATCTCTGTGGGGACGCCCACTGGGAATGTGTGCTGGATAGCTTACATCTTCCAGGTGGTGGGAGATAGCCATGATAACTGGTAACGATCTGGCACATGCCCCTCAAAGAGTAATATCTTATGGAGTAGATAACTAGGTTTAAGGAAATTAGTGTTATAAATTCTGTTAACTGTTACATCTCTAGTGGTGGTCTTGTCTTGATAAAGGGTACATGGCTGGCTCAAGAAAATGAAGGGGGAATTGTTGGAATGTATTTGCAGAAAAACAGGCATCCCTTGAACCAGCCAATGAAATGTTAGCATGACTTATTCTGGGATGGTTAAAACTGAATCTAAATGTATATTCACAAGGAGAGATAGCAAACTGCATGTCAACCAAGGAAGATTGACAAGCCCGGTGGAGACAACTTTGCTGCAGACCATTGATTACTACACTCCTGATTTTTTGCTTTTAGCCCAAGGACATGGTTGTGAAGAGTTTGAGGGGATGTGTTGTTTGAATCTCTCTGACCACTCAGTGTCTGTCCATAAACAGTTAACACAGCTAAAGGAGAAGATGAAGAAGATTACAGTCTCGACAAGTCCGATAGATGACTGGTTGAAATCACCCAACTTACCAGCATGGCTGAGGCATTTTTCAACAGCTGATCACAATAATATTAGTTTTAGTGGTGATGCTAATTGCATTTTTAATATTTTGGCGATGCTTAATGACCGTCATTGACAAGATTACTCACAGAGCTTTGATTGTTCAAAAAGAAAAAGGGGGAATTGTTGGAGAACGGCTCAAAGAGCAAGGTCATGGCTCTTTAGAAATGCTGCACGTAAGCAGGGCATGAGCCTGAACAACAGGCTTAAGTGAAAAGTACGGAGGGAGAGTACCGAGGAGTTGTTTCAACCATACTGATAGCGCAGATGGCCAAGGACATTGCGGCCTTGGCGTTCTCAGTGAATAACTATGAGAACTAAGCTTAAGCAGAAACCACAAATAGGAGGAACATGCAAATGGTAACTTTTAGGCTAAACCAATAACTGCTTGCCTAGTAGGCATGATTATTGAGCACTGTATATATTGGGGTATCTGAGGCTAATAAACAAAGCTTGCTTATCAACCATATTGGTTGTGACAGTCTTCCCTTCTCGACACCTGCCCAACAACCCTGATGCTGAAAGCTAGCAAGCAACTAACCAGGGCTTGACACAAAGGCAATGACTGGTGAGCTTCAAGTGAGTTTCATAGCTAAATTAGCTCTTGATTCTTCTGCATTCAGGACTTCTCTCACATTGCTGCACTTCAAACTGGAAAAGGTGTTTATCTTTAAAAGGCACCTTTTAGAGAAAAGCATAATGAACCAGGAAAAAGGGTGGACTTGCTGTAATTAATTTTTAACTTCAACTATCATTCAAATGAAAACTCATTTATTGAAAGACCTTTTGGAAAAATCAGGTCTCCCAAGGCTACCCGTTCCCCTACACCCATTCTCCCCTGACATTTTCCCAGTACAGGAGATACACAAGCACCTAAATGCTGCTGCTTCCTTCTGCTACTGAAGCTATTCTTTTACTTGATTTAGGAAAAGATAATCATGTACTGCCTATACATACTCAGTAAGAAACCTAGTTGGCTTCTACTTCCCCAGATTTATTTTTTTTGAATGCTTTGCCATAACGGTCACCAACACTTCCATGAAGGCACTTTCATGTTCAGACAGTGAACTGGGAAAGAATAATAAAGCCAGTATTTCATCAGTTCTGTAACTTTAAAGCTTAGCACACACAAAATCACGCCTTCACAGCAATTGGTTACAGAAAGATATTGGGGGTGAAAACGATTCTTACAACTTGCCACAAAAGGTATGTCTATACCAGAGCTGTTTCTATATCAAACAGCACAAGTTCTGTTGTATCTCAGGCTGACAGCATCCTACCAGAACTCAGGAGCTATCATTAGTGAAGCAGGGAAAGGTGCAGCAGCTAAACTGTTTTGTATGACTCCAGCTTTTACAAAAATTCAAGAGATACAGGAAACACCCCAAAGCAGGATCTTTTTTATTTCTCTGTCTGTCAGCAGAACACTTTCAATAGAAGAGTATGGCAGTTGGGGTTTTGCTTTCAGATACAGGAACTGCCTGACCTACACAGAGATTTCAAGCCCAAGACAGATGGTGCAGCAAGGCAGAACTTGCATCTCTAAAATCAGGTCAGAAAGTCCTTGGCCAAGACTTTCACTACTTTGAGTCACTTCCAGACACATCCTGCTCCAAACTAAAGTTACCAACAAAGCCCACTAAAGATGGCTGATCTCTAGAAGTGTAAGCAAACTCTTAAAATAACAGGAAATTTTAAGAGGGAAATCAAGGGATTTTTGATCACATTTTACAGGACTTCACAGATTTGTGGAAAGTGATGAGAAATGGACACACCAACATGGTTAGTAAACGCCCCAAGCACATTAGAGTATCTAAGATTCCACCTCAGAAAACAGGCTCATTCCTGCACTGTTTATTAACACGTTTTTCCAACTAGATCACACAATCCTTCCCTCCTTTCAAGCGTGAAGTCACTCTGTGAAAAAGGCTTAAGCTCCATTCATTCCTAAATGCATTGATATTAAAAACCAGTATTAGATCCTGATATAAATCACACATCCGAGATTCAATTGTCTGAATGAAATCACTTTTCACTTCTGCACTTAACAGAACACTTAAGCAAAAGCTGCTTTATACCAAGTGACAGACCATCTCAAAAAAACAATCACTAGAGACATTCAGGATTATATAATTTCAAATCCTGTTAGTTCTTTTAATATCATAAAGACTGAGAACTACAGTCACCTGGAATAGAAACCGTCCAACTGGTTTGGTGACTAGCAGTGAATGTGAAGGATGGACATTTCTATGCATGAACAGCACAGGGACTGAATGCCAAGGACATAACAGAACAGGCTTCAGGCCATGCTATGGCAATGCCTCTTTACAGTGCAAGGAGTTTTCCTTCATGAAAGAGTTCCGCTGTCCAGATATCTGCAAAACCAGTCTAGAAAACTAAAAATCAGCGCTTCATTTTGATGCTGCGAGGAAGTATATGAGCATGTTCTCAGATAATGTACAGGGGTTTTGTTGGTATTAAACTTGGTACATGCCACAATATTAAGAAATCACTCATACACTGAAGTCAACATTAACCAAAATTCGCACGTTGAGAAAGAGCTACTTGAGGTTCTCTGTTAATAGCCAGACACATAACTTTCTCTTAACTTCATTTTGTACAATATTTTTCCTAGAACAGTTCTGAGACACATGGTAAAACCAGAAAACATTCAGTACATCTACAAACTTTCAGTTTACAAGAAAGACTACACCATGGAAGCACAGGTAAACCTCAAAATTACAGTTTTACTTACAGACTTTTCCTCTAAAGAGGACTAGTTCCAACTATTTGAACTAGAGAGCTTTTCATTGAACTTCTTTTAAAATGTAATCATTCTGAATCCTTAAAGGCTTCTAAGGAATCAGGTATTAACTAAAGTGAAATGGAAAACTTGAATTTCCTCTCACAAAAAGTTCAACAGCTTAAAAAACAAACCACCCCCAGCTTCCACTGTATTCAAACTTAAACAAAAGCTACAACTCACAGTAATGACATCTGCTGCATCAGCTTACCTGAAAGACAGCATGGGACCGGGAAGAGGAGGAATTTACATCTGTGGGATGCTGTGTTCTATTTTTATTTCCATAATCCAACATTTGAAGGATTTCCCCTGCAGATTTAGGCTTTAAGGGTAGAACACAACATAAATGCATTTTTCTGTTTCACCAGCTATAAGAGATTCTACACTGACTCAAGAATACATTCAAATTAAAAACAAACAAATGAAACAAATCGACAGAATTAAAGGAAATCAAAGCAATGTCCTGCTCTGGCACAGAGGCAATTCAAGCAAAAGCTCCCAGTTGGAAAGTAGGAAGGCATAAAACCAAGCACTTGATTCAGAAACACAGAAAGTTAAAACACATTTTTTTTTTCAGTAAAGAATTTCTACTAGTCTGTGAAAGTTCTCCATGGTTTGGATGAACCCTGTACAGAGTCACAGAATCATTGAGGCTGGAAACTTCCTCTGAGATCATCAAGCCCAGCCTATGACCTAACTGCAATCACTGCATTGGCCAGACCAGGGTACTAAGGGCCATGGCCAGTCTTTTCTTAAAGATCTCTAGGGATGGGACAGAGACTTCATCACTGCCCTGTGCAGCCCGTTCCAGTGCCTGATCACCCTTTTTGTGAGGAAGGGCTTGCTAGCATCCAGCCTAACCCTCCCCGACACAGAAATCCTGCTTCTTTAAGGCAGATTGGCTGATTTTTTTAACTTGAATTAATGCATTAATGCATTACTATTTGCTATACTAATTTCCCCCATTCCCCCGCCCCCCCGCCCCCCCCCCCCGACTTTGAGAAGGC
>VZRI01009588.1:52128-87959 GCA_013397515.1 Upupa epops
GCCAAGCACAGGCTGCTCCTGGGTGGTCCTCTTATAACAGAGGAGGCCATCCCTCACATCAAGGTCTGGTATGGCATGCATCCCCACCGCTCAGCGCCTGCTGGGTTGCAGCCAGCAGCGGAGCTGCCAGATCTTCTTGGTGGCAAACACAGAGGTTTAGTTTTACCTGCAATGTATTTGAAGAAACCCTTTCTGTTACCCTTGATTTCTCTTGCAAGGTTTAATTCCAAGGAGGCCTTGGCTTTCCTAGGTGCATCCCTACATTCTTTCACCAGAGCCTTATAATCACCCCAAGTGGCCACCCCCTCCTTCCATGACCTGTAGACTTTCTTCTTCCTCTTCAGTTTATGCAGTAGCTCCCCCTTTAACTATGCAGGTCTTCTGGCTCCCTTTCTTGACTTCTTTTCTGTGGGGACACTCTTGTGCTGTGCTTCAAAGAAGTGGTCTGGGAATGATGACCAGCTTTCTTGGGCCCCTTTACCTGCCAGTACCCTGTCCCATGGGATTTCCCCTGCAACTGCTTGAAAAGGCCAAAAATGGCTCTCCTGAAGTCCAGCGTTGTGATTCTGCTAGGTATTCTATTCCTACCACAGGAGATCCTGAATTCCACCATCTCATGGTCACTGCAACCAAAGATTTCAATCTATTACTCTTTTGTCTGTCTTTGGCAGTGGCTCTCTTGTGTTTCCAGATGCTGTTACTGATAGTAGCAGGGAGTTCTTAGCCATGGCTGTGTCATCAGTTTGGGTAGAGCAGGGTAGAGATGTTATAAAATGACTGGTGTGGTACTAGAAACGGTTTAGCATTAATAATGTGGAAGTGTTACAGGTTGTCTTACTGGACTGTGGTACTTTTAGCTCAGGTGTGTGCTGCTGTGTCGATCACTGTACTGATGTATGTGGTATAAGTGTACTGTTAGACACTTTACAGAAGTGCTACACAGTGAAATATGTTGATTGAGGGTCTCAAACACCATATTGAGTTGAAATTATTTTTTTATACATCTATGATTTTGATGCTTTCTGTCTTAGCATCATAGACTCTTACTAATGTAGGCTTTTCAGTGTGTGTTTTTATTACGAAGACTGTGGTGACACATGGAGAAGTATAAAGTCCAGAGTTTCTGTGTGCATTCGAGTTTATTTTTAGGTTAGTATTGCCCAGCAGTGGCAAAGGGATATATATGGAGTTTGAGGTGTATTCGGGGATCAAAAGACTGTGGTCAAATCAAGTTGCTTTGCCTCGTGAGAACTTCTTTAGTCTGGAAGATAAGTAAAGGGTTTGAAAAACCCTTGTATCTGAACAGCATAAGTACTCTGATGTGCACGTTGCTTGTACAGGTGTCCTAATTTTGAAGATCTCTGGTGTAGTGAAATACCTAAGGAGCTTTTGAGTTCAGATTTCATTCAGATGTCAGGATGATGACATTTGCACACACTAAATGACCATATAAATTCTAACACTTGCATGTAAAGCGGAAGTTTGTACTTAAGTAAGAATTAAGAGGCTGTTGAAGTAACTATTAAACTCTGTGTGTTGATATAAACCCCCTCCCTCCTCCAACTTATTTGGCAACAGAACTTGCAAAAGAAACTCTGTTTGTAGTTATAAACAATGTAGAGTAGCTATTGTCCCTGAAGCTTTCTGATAATTTAAATATTTATTAACGTAAGGCAGATAGTTATTGAGGTGGATTTTCTTCAGGGCTGTGTAACCATGGTTTTGCAAGTTTCTAAGCTGGTGGTGAACCACTAATGAAGATGTGAGCACACGTGTTACCTTGGAAAGAAGTGTTCAGAATCCGGCTAACCTGTTGAGGTGCGTGAAAATGAAAACAGATTTCTGTTACCCTTGAAAGCAGCACTTTGTGAAGCCAAGTTTTGGGAAGAATTTACATACAGAGTTTGCAGTGTGTCAGTGGAGTTCCACTAGAGTAGAGCATCTGTGAAGCTTTGAGCAATGACAGAGACTGTTTCCTGCTGACATGAGTGGTGGTACAGTTGTTGTTAGTGTGGATGTTAAACAAGGCTGCTGTATGAGTTTACATTTTTTAAGGTTACGGTCATGACTTAGAAGATCATGAATTTCCTTTATTTTGTGGGCAGGGAAGGTAATGCTCCAGTCTTGATTTTGTTTTCCTGCTTCTTACACACAGGAAGATTTCCTTTAGTCAGCTTGGACACTATTATTTTCTTTGTTATAGAAAACCTGATTTGTGCCTCTATTTCTCGTTGTGTCCTCAGAGAAGGAGTTGCCAATATAAAGAAAATCCTATTAGAAATAAAACATTCTTCCTATGGTTTTGGTCAGCAAATAGGCTTTTCATTTTACTTATGGAGGTCCTAAGAAAATAGATGTTAAAATGTGGAATGTATTTGTCAGGGGTTTAAGCAATAGTATTTGCACTTAGTTTTGAATCTTCTTTTATTGCCTTAGATCTTGTTTCTGGAATGTCCCTGTAGTAGCCCTGTTTTTGAAGCACATTGTACAAATTACTTTTTCCTGATCTGCCTCCTTCTCCACAATGAAGAGTCTGTTGCAGTAAATCCATGCACCAGCAATTTCCTCTTTAAGTTTACTGTATTGACTGAACTACATTTTAGTTTTCTGAGTCCTCTGGTGTTGTGGAGTGCACTCAACCCCTGTTTCTGCATTTGTTGGGTTTCTGTATTTGTTGGGGCAGTTTAGTTTTATCTCATCATCTTAAAGAGCAGCAAAGAGAAGTCTTACAGAGTAGTGTAGCACCCAGTATGTTTTCAGAATGAAAGCCTTTGACATCCAGAAGCGCCTTTCCCAGTTTTCCCCCTACTTGTCCTGTTCTTTTCTCTTTCAGACAGTCACTTGCCTGCCAACTAGAGCTGCAGATCTCTTCCACATTGAACTGGCTGTACTGACATGAAAAGGAACTTTTTTAGCAGTCAGTTCTTGTATGAATGGCAGAGGGTGGAACTTTGAATTTGCAGTTATTCTTATGGGTGTTGCAAAGCTCTGATAAACTGTTTTGATGATGGTCCGGCACAAACAGCACGCTGGTGTGTGTAATTGTAGTAGTGTAGTGATGGTGTTAATGTGTTGTGGGTCCTTACCTGGATCCCCATGCATTCCACTAGAGTCACCACCAACATCGGGAGTGTTTAACAAACCCACTGACAAATCTGCAGGCTGTGAGACAACTTTCTTTATTTTGAGAAAAATGGCTCTGAGACATATTAATTCACCCCCCGACACACATCAGAAAAAGACACCTCACAGAAGATGTAGACACAGACATGGGGAGTTTTGTCACACTGCTCTTACACTGTACTGAGATAAATGTCCAAAGCATCACTGTTACCTTCATTGTAGCTTCTCTCTCAAATCATGGTGGTTGTCTGACTTCAATCTCAATCCTCATTAATCTTCAAGGTTCAGAATTCTCACAGTCTGTCCAGGTCCAGGCAAATCTTCCCACTTGCCATAAATGTTCTTCACTTTGAGAAGTGATAACCTTCTCAGAAGCAATAACATTCTCCCAACAGTCCAAGATAGAGAGAAGAAGAAAGCAAAGTCACTGATGAAGGAGAAAAGGGGGAGAGTGGGGGGAGCAACCACTTTTCAACTTGTTAAACCCAAACTTTAAACTTTTATGCAGGGAACACGCAAATTAGCCTGACAGATTCTGCTGAGCTGAAGCAGAACAGTAATAAACTGAAACTAGAGCACACAGAAATGCTATACCCTACTTAGATTCTATGGGGGAGCCTGTAATCTGGTAACATCTATGTTTTGGGATTAAATATGATCCAGAATAGACTGAACTGCAGAGAGCTCTAGGATTAGTAATTGTTCTGGAAGCTTTCTTCTAGTATTTGTAAATGAAATGGTTGGTGCTCACACTTGAAGTGAGAAGGAATGGATGAGGCCATTCCCTGTCCTCCAGTGTGTAAGTGATTAATTGGAAACTAGGCATTAGATTGTACGGTATCGGTATGGTGCATGCTTGGCACTGGTTTAGGGGCTGTAAACTTGGAGAAGGGAAATCCCATGCAGTTGCTGAATTATCCAAGATTGCAGATCATTTCTCATGGTGTAGTCATGGGATTAAGCTTGGGGCAAAGACAGATTTATAGATTGTAGAAATGGTACTTAAAACATGAACTCTGGAGAAAGCCTAGGGTTCAGTTCTGGGCTCATCAGCAGAAATTTGGAGTCACTTTTGCGATTGCAGTTGTCTTGGGAGGCCTCGAGACTGGGATAAATTCTGTGTGTTCTGGCTCTGTGCTTTTTCCCTGGGAGATGTAGGGAAAGAAGGAGCAAAGAGCTTCAAAACTGTGACAGGTTAAGAAAACAGAAAACTCTTCTGATGGTTGATTTATGTTTAAAGGGCAAAGTATTGGGACTCTGGGCAATGTGTTGTAGTTAGAGACGTCCCTGCTTGTTGTAGCGTAGCTGGACCACACGACCTTTGATGGTCCCTTCCAATCTAACACATTCTATGATTCTGTATTTTATTTCATTATGTTAATTTGTGTCTAAAAAACCAAGGCAGTTTTTTCCCCAGGCAAGCCTTGTCTGCCATCTTCTTGAGTTAGCTGGGACTTTTTGTGGAAGTACCTGTATAAAAATATTCATATTACTTTTACTACACAGCTTCCATTGCAGATGTCGTCTTTGCCTTGGAAAGAACATGTAACACTTAGCTTCTGGAAAAGAGACAGGTATTTCCTAAATATATCCAGCTTTGCTATGAGCTAGCTTTCCTTTCAGTCTTTGAGGTATGTATTAGTGTTCTTGTGACAGCCACTATTTTCAGGCATCCAAATGTCAAATGATTCTTTTTCTGTTGAGAAAGGCTATGAGCATGGCCTTCCAAAATAACAAGAGGAAGCATAAGATGTTGCTGACAGTCAAACATTGGTCTTTCGTCACTGAAGTGCTGCTTGAATTCTGCAATTAGTTTGGAGACAAGTAGCCTTTCACCTGCTGAAGGTCTCTTGCTGCTGTTTTATGTGTTTGTCTGGAACTTAGTTCTTTCCTGCCTGTTCTGCAGAGCTAGTTAAGTAAGATATACTCAGAGGAAGCTGAGGTGGACGGATGGTGGGCAGAGCTCTGAAACTGTTGTTTCAGTTTCTTTGTATTTTTGTCCACATGTCAGTAGCCATTTTCTTTTTCAGCCTTGTAAGGAGTCGGCTCTTAAGGACAGAAATAACATTCAGTTCAGCCCCTTGTGGTGTGGACTTCTGCCTTGTGAGAAAGGTTTCCAAGTGTCACAGTGTATAAATAGTTATGTGCCCATGCTGGTGACCAATGCACATAATATAGTACTGCTAAAGCCATTTGCAGACAATCTGTGACTGGAACAACCAGGTGCACTGAATAGGGACCTGAAGAAATTAACTCTGCGTTGTATGAAGTATTTGGTAGGATGCAACCAGAACACCCAGGTTTGGCATGGAGTATTAATTGCATTATTAGATAAATGCTGAAGTGTCTTGGAAAAGTGAAACACTGTAGACATAGTAACTGTTTTTATCATTTCAGCTTATTTTCCACTGGACTCATAAAATGAAAGTAGGTGACATAAAGGAAGCAATGTAGTGTTCTTTATTGTAGGAACTTTATTGTAGCTCTTTTCTTTGTAGGAAACATGCTGAAAATATATTTACGTGTGCAAATTGCACTAGTTTTTCTGCAGCAGTAGCAATTCATTTATATGGTGATTGATAAAGAGAAGCCATTGCTGTAAAATGGGGAGAGACAACAATGTAATGCAGGGAAATTCGGAGAGTTGCAGAGCACAGTTATTTCATGATAGCTATCAGTAACCACGGTAACACTGAAGTATTTCAGGTGATGATGTCGGTCCTGTGAACCCTTTCAGTCACTCTTGTCCGATTTCCTGGTTGTGAGTATCCTGAATTTAAGAAAGACCACCCAGCTTTCAGGTCACAGTGGTGTAAGGAGATGTGTAATGAAATGGTTTTTTCCAAAGATTTTTAAGATAGGCACATGATAGTCCCTCAAATACCTCTTACTATTTCAAATAATAATCTTACCTGGTTTTGTGATGATAATGTCTATATTTGGAAAACCAGACTCCATTTGGTTAAGTTCCTTAACTTACAACCAATTGCTCTGTGCTGTGAAAAGCGGTCTAAATGAAGTAGTATCAAGGGACAAAGAGTATTTTGTATGGATGTGATGCTTCCATACAAATTCTATGGTATCTGCAGCTGGGGGAGTTCCGTCAGCAGACAAGAGGAAAAAGGGACAGAGAAGAAAACAAGACAGGAGATGGTGTTCATGAACTGTTTATCCGTTGAGGGGGAGGCAGAGGAAGTCCAATCATTATCTCGAGCTTCTCACTTTGCTGTCTTCTGTAGTGGATCCAAAGAAATGCAGGCATCATGAATTCCCTAATGACAAAGTAAAGCATGTGTGATTTATTTGCGACTGCTGCAAAACCATGCTCTGTTTGGAAGCTGGTGCTCCTGTGTGCTTAGACTATGCTACCAGGAAATGAAAACTACTCATGTATAGGATCTAACTGTTGGCAGGAGAGGAAGAAGGCATGGTGAAGAAGGCCATTTTCATTTTACTTTCTTTAAGATTTTGTTCTTTAGAGAGAAGGTGATTAAAAAAGCTTGGGCTGGGGAGGAAAAATTGATGGCTACAGCTGCACAAGGAGGAACCTTTTGGTTGTAATTCTTGGATATCTGCCTAACCACCTCTTCTTTCCACCTGCAGCATGGCTCTCAGGAGGCATGACTGAATGGTATTGGTAGCAAGAAGCCAGCTCCCACCAACTTTGTTCTGCATCTTTCTCTATTGCAGTAAAAGAGGGGAAGGCTGCAGCTGCTTTCTCCAAAGAGACCAGCATGGGAACTTGGTCTGTCTACTGAGAGCTACTCTGCAGATGGGCCAGATTTCATTTTATTGTAACACTGGGTTAGCTCGCTGTTATCACTCTATCGCATAACAAATGGTAGTGCTTCAGGAGACTATTTAAGACACTGTGTTATAATAAAACAAGATTCAGTGCTTTCGGGTGACTCAGCTTGTAATGACGCTATATATGCTCTCCTTTTCTGTTGTGACAGCATTAGTCTTTGTACCTCTTGGGGAAAACTAATAAAATTTGCCAGACAGTAATCTCAGTGCTTTAAATTTTAACTTGAGTGAGCCTATGATCACAGAAAGGGTGATAATTAATATATGTAGCTACTCATTTCCTCCCCATCTAGAACTGTGTGTCTTATTTAGTCAGCCTTTTGGCTAAGCTTTCTTATTAAATATTTGAATTTGAGTTTGCAAACAGGAACACAGACTTTTTCTACCACACAACTATTGCTAGGAGATTAGAATCACAGTTGGTAGTATGGAAAGTATCTGGAATTTTGTTTTTTTACTTTGTTAAGAGAATTGTGTTGTTTAAATTACCAAATGTGATGTTTAAAATTAATGGGTATCTGCAGTCATTTAGACACTCACGCTGATTTGAAAAAAAGTAATGTATTCTTCTCATAGTTTACGATCACATCAGCTTCATTCCAGTGGTGTTTGTTGCTCAGCAGCTTGGGAGAATACGTTTTAATAATTGTCTGAAACACTGAAATCAGTTAATGCCATTTCAAGCCTTCTCTTTCTAGAAAAGATCTGTTATCTCATGTCAATTGCAGTATGTACCTCTCAGCTAAGACTTAGAAAAATCACGTACATGGCTTTTATGGGTTGGCAAACCATAAATATTAAAGAATGGATCTGATTTTCAGTTGAGCCTTTGTAAAATTTTCATTGTGTCTTCAAGATCTCCTTGGTTATAATTGAGGAAAGAAGTTACTTCTGAGGTAGCTGAGGAAATGGGCTCTGTCTTGTTAAGTCTAATGATTAGCTGAAGTCATTCAGACATTGAAATTTAAATTTCCTATGAAAATGTTAATAATGGTGCACTTGAGTCATAATGTCATTAAATCTCATTCCAGACAAAGTTGCTCTTAGGAGAAATGAGTAAAGTAAATAATGCACACTGAAGTGAGATCTGCCAGAGTTGTCTAAAAGCAGTTTACAAAGGCAGGTGCTGGTGGCTTTTGTTTGCTTCTCTTGCCTCTGATCTGAGAGGGAAGGATCTATTCTCTGTTCTGTTGCATTGAAAGAATGCAGACATGACTGGCATTGCAGACGTTACTGACAAAGTAATGCGTTTGTTTCACTCAGCTACACAAACTACTGCTTAGCTGGTAGGTTTCTTGCTGGGCAGGGAGAGCCACTTGGCGGAGACTGGAGGGGCTGGGATGTGGCTCCTGTTTTGGGGTGTGCAGGGACTGGTCTACCAACCACCAACCTTTTGTGAAGATCCTACAGCTGGTGTCTGAGAAATGCCTCCTGGTTGAAATTATCATAGAAGTTTACAGGTGGAGTATTCCACTATGTTCTGTAGAATCAAGGGTGCACAGTGACATAGATGTACGGTCATAAAAATTAAGCGAAGGTGACAAAACAGTCATGAAGAGGTGAAGTGCCGTTTTGGACATTCTAATACGAAAACTGTTCACAAGTAAAGAAAGGATTTTCTAGCCAACGAAACAGATGTTTTATATTTAGCTGTAATCAGAAAAGTGAACTCTTGTGAGGAGAATATACATTAATTTTGAGGTCATTTACTGATTATGGTTGATGGGTGTTTCATATCATTGGTTACAGGCCTCCTTCCCCTCTGTGCAGAACGCTGTTGAGATGGTCAGCAGACAGTACAGGTTACTGAACTGCTTGAATGTGCAGGACTAGGTAGTGATCATACAGAGAGCTCAGCTGTATTAGTATAATTCAGTGTGTTGGTGAGATAAATGTGCAGAATTGGTAATCCTGGTTGTACTATGCTGAGTTGTTGTGTGGACCAGCAGAGGGAAACCATTTTTTACAGTATATTTGAGAAGGCTGCTTTCCTATAAAATTATTTATGTTTCTTTTTGTTCTGTGGATTGTTAGAGTGTTAACAGCTTTTTTATAATTTAGTATTCACTTAATGGGGCTTTTGGAAAAAATCCTAGCTCAGTTATGTTCCACCTATTATTTATCCAGTCCTAATTATTTTGGATTACATGTGATACATCCTTTTTACATAGATGAAGGACATGTGTTTATAGAAGTGATACGAGTAATTTTTTGCTTGCAGCTGACATTGCAAAGGTTTATATGGTGTAGAGTATTACCATTAACACAAAGACAGATGGTAAGGTTTAGGATATTTTTTTTGGCCGTTGTTATTTTCTAGCTCGTGATTCTGTGAGGCATAAAACCGTTTAATCACTTGATAGTATTTTCACTGACAAGTTCAGCTCTTTGATACCTGAGCAAGGTCTGGATGGGAATTGTGCCTTTCTAGATCTGTAGCTTACTCACGTATTTCCTGGCAGAGTCCTCAACATCACCTTTTTGGCAGTAGGGGCAGAGTTTTGGAAAACTTGTTTACCTCACAGATGTTTCCTACACATTGAAGTTTTCTGCAGGAAACCTTGAAACTTCATGGTGCAGCCTCCACTTTTTGCCACAGAGGGTTTTATTTTCCAGAAGTTGCTTTTTTTGTTCTTTAATGATTTGATGTTACGAGATGGTGGTACTTTATTGCTGCTTGAACTTAGGATCACATTAGTAAGTCATCTTCCATTTCTGGAATTCCAAATACAACTAATATAATGCAAATTGCAGCTGGTTCAGAATGGGAGGCAGGGACTTCAGAGTCTCCAGGTGTCTGTGTGCCACATGTGGCTCTCCAGATTTCTAACAGTGTTTTCCTTTCTGGGAGGTAATAGCTTTTAGCAATTATTAAAAAATCAATATAGTTACACTGTAGTTTAAGAACAGATGTCTGATTTACCTAATGAAACTGAACATCTTTGCCAAATATTTTCAATTCTCATAAGAAGGAGGAAAGATTATTAGTATGCTAAAGACTAAATGATGCTTCTGATGAAATTGCAGTGGTATAAAAATATCTTGATAAAAATGCAAGAGCATCTCTGATGATCTTTGACCTCTCATTTTCTTAGTTCTGGGATATTTTTTCTTATTTGCATGTGAATAACGGCAAAGTGTGTATTTTAATAATTTTTCTCAGCAATGACTTTGAGTGCATGCAGTTTCTTTATTTAGAGAAATATTAAAACCCTTCCAGCAGTTGTCTACAAGTACATTTCTCTACTAACAAATCTCTGCTGTAATCCCATGAGTAACCAACTTTTCATGCTTGTCTCACTGTGCCAACGTTTTTAGCAATCTGCTTTATTTAAAGTTGGAAGCCCTGCCTTTTGGCAGGCATATCAAACTAGTGTGTCACCTTCGGTCTTGTGTATTTAGTGGGAATCAAAGACAAATTCTTAGGTAGTGGTACAAAAATAAAAGATAATCCTCTTCACCTGCCAGAGAAGAAGAGGAGAAGACTTCAGAGAACTTTTTTCTTCTCTTGGATGATGCCATATATTAATAAGCAGTGCTAAGAATAATCTCCTGTACAGCAAATGCATTAAGAAAAACAATACAACAAACCTCTTTTTTTTTTTTTTAAAATAGGCCTTTAGTTTTATAAGTACTAGTCTGCCATTGGTTTGTGGTTGAACAGGTACTGGTTGTAGAGACATGCATGTCAAGCTGTGTTGTACCATTGCAGTGGTAGTGCAGTAGTGCTGTGGGTCCTTGTCTGCATCCCCACATGTCCCATCTGGGTCGCCACTAACTTCATGGCTCAGAGACCCCAACTATATTTTAACCAAGAACTTTTAGCTAAAGTGTTAGATGCAAAGGGAGGTTTTCACAAACCCACTGACGAATCTCCATTTGGAGAGGAAAGGCACCAAGACATTTTAATTCACTCCCCTCATCACACATTAGAGAAAAACACCACACAAGTGTCCTGGGTTCAGATGAAAATCTAGATTGATTCTGGTTTGGTGCCTGCAATCCAAGTGCAGCAACCAGCTCTCACTGAGCATTCAACAGGTAATGAAGCAACTTTGCCAAAAAGAAAAGACTTTATTGAACCCAAGAAGCAAAGGAGAAATCCCCAGGTAAGGAAAAGAACCAAAAAGATGTAAACCAGAAACTGGATCACAGTGCCACTACAGATTGAGAGAAATGGGTGATAACTAACACTGTTTTACTGACTAATGGTTAGTAAACTAAACTAATGGGTTTTGGCTTAAGATGAGAACCCTGAGGAAAAATACACAGAGGGAGAATTCAGCCATCCCCTCCACCCATAGAGCTCAGTAGGGCTCCTGAGGCCCTCTTATGTCATGATGCTTGTGGAAAAGTCCCTTTTCTGGTGATTTTGCAGATGCCAACTTCCCCCAAACATCTCAAACTTGTTTCTAACTCCTCTTGTCTGGGGAGTTCTTCTCAATATGACTATGGCCAGCAGATCGTAGTCATGATCTTTGAGGCCACAACAGCATCTCAAATACAGGAACAAACACTTCAGAACCCTAGTCTCTTTCTGTTTGCCAGAGGTTTAAGAGATCAATCCCATCTGCTTTTTTTTAGCGCAAAATGTCTGGCCAAGCAGAAGCTTACCTTAGGACCTCTCTTCTACCAATTATCTAAAGCTTCTTCCA
This sequence comes from Upupa epops, assembly GCA_013397515.1. Taxonomy (NCBI): domain Eukaryota; kingdom Metazoa; phylum Chordata; class Aves; order Bucerotiformes; family Upupidae; genus Upupa; species Upupa epops. The sequence goes on from VZRI01009588.1 coordinate 63,714, forward strand.
TTCTCTCAGTTGGCAGAGCTGAGATACAGCATCTGTGTCAGCCCCATGACCCTGGTCATGATGGGGCAGGCCTGTGGTGAGGACAGAGGCAACATGGTGAAGGTCACATAGGGCCTCTCCTGTTGTGGTAAACAGGGTCTGCTCTCTCTTACCCCAAGTTTCTCTCTTTTTTCCTTCTCCTCCAGTGGTTACAGCTCTGAGGGAGGGAAATGGTTAAGAGCTTACCACCTCTTTGGTGTCGTCAAAGACAACCAAGCTGCAGGAACAGTGAGGAGTGGGTTGCAGCAGTTCCATGCTTCAGTATCTCACTGGTACTAGAGTTGGAGTGGAAGTAGTGGCTACAGTCCAAGAGCTCACCTCCCTCTGCATTCCAGCCTTTGGGGAAGGAGGAGCCATAGCTGGCCCCTGCAATGTCAGGGCTGCGGCAGCCAGGCTGGGCCCTTTTCTGCCACCCCCTGAGGTGGGGCACGGGGCACTTGGTCTGGCAAAGCATTGTCTGAGGAGACAGAACAACAAGAAGAGATATCCAGAAGCCCACTTCCTTTTATATTCTCTGTCTACCATTCACTTCTGGGTTAGGACACTGACCCAGGGGTCTGATGGGATGACTATCTCTAATTTCAAAGTAAAATGCACTTTCCGCATAAAAGCACCAAATCCAACACCTGAACATTCGGCAAATTTTAAAACTATCACATGGAGCTGTGTCACAGTGCCTCTACACTGAACTGAGATAAAATGTCTGAAACATCTTCAGTGCCGCCTTCTCTCGGAAATCACAGAGATGGCTAACTGACTTGATCCTCATAAATCTTCCAAGTTCAGAATTCTCACAGTATCTCCAGTTGAAAACAGATCAATTAGTAGACCTTGCTGGTTCCTCATTCAAGTCTTCAGAAGCAATAGCATTTTCTCCCAGCAGCAGCGCTTTAACTCCAAACAGACACGAAGGTGGGGAATAGCGAAGAAGTCGTCACTGAGAGGGGAGTGGGAGGACAGAAACTTAAACTTTTGAAACCCATAATTTTAAACTTTTCTGCAGCAAACTCACAAATTGAGCTTTAAAAGATTCTGCTTGATTTTTAAAGCAGAACAACCACACTTTTGTGTTTTTCATACAGAGAAAGAAAGTTGGAGCATGATGTAAGTGGTGCGAAAGACAACTATATGTATGAAATGTGAATCTTTGCATTACAGGTAAAAATTTCTGTCCTTTGTTTCCTGATTTGTAGGGGTTTTATAATGTGGTGGAGAATAATGGAATCGTTTAATTATCACTATTGTAGCATTGAAAGGTTTCTCATATTTGCTTCATGTGTTTGTGAGGACTTGGGAAAGTCCTTTTAGTTTGCATTTGTAAAAATATATTTTAAAATACAGTTACATTTTAAAATGACTTTTAAAAACTACATTAAAAAATCCACTTTGTTTTTAGCACAATATAGGGTTCATCTGCACTAACTTTTCAGCTTGAGTGAAGAACCTGCTTTTGAGTGAATGTATTGATTGTTCTAACCTGAGCCGTAGTTCTCACTGCAGTGCAGCAACTGGATTTCTTCAGTCTGAGGCAGAAGATGGATTTTGAGGGTGCACTTTGTGCTTTAAATTCAGCCCGAAGAACCAAAGTAGAAATGGTCTGAAGTAAATGTCACTGGCACATATCTAGAGTTTTGGACAAAAGGGTCATTGTCCCCTTTGAGGGTCTTCTTCCACTGGCTTCCTAAGGAAGGCATAGCCAGAAAATGCTGGGTGAATAAGCAAAGTAATTCGTAGTGTCAGAGAATGTTAGGAGTTGGAAGGGATCTCCAAAGATTGAGTTGAACCCCTCTGCTAGAGCAGGATCCTCTCAGGCAGGTCACACAGAGCTGTGTCCATGTGGGTTTTGAAAGTCTCTCCGTGCAGCCTGTTCCAGTGCTCAGTCACCCTCACCGTGAAGAAGTTCCTTCTCTTGTTGAGGTGGAACCTTCAGTGTTCAGGTTTATCCCCAGTATTCCTGTCCTATTACTGTGCCCCACAGAAAAGAGATTGGCACCATCTTCCAGTTGACCCCCACCCCTTAGATATTTACAGACGTTAACAAGATCTCTCTCAGCATTCTCTTCTCCAGACTGAACAGCCTCAGTTCTCTCACTCTTTCTTCATAGGAGAGATGCTCAAGTCCCTTAATCATACTTGTAGCTCTCCATTGAACTCTCTCCAGCAGTTCCTTGTCTCTTGAATTGGGGAGCCCAAAACTGGACACAGTACTCCAGGTATGGTCCCACCAGGATTGAGCAGATGGGAAGGAGAACCTCTGTAGACCTGCTGGACACATGTTGCACCCAAGGATACCACTGGCCTTCTTGGCCACAAGGACATATTGCTGTCCCATGAAGAACTGACGTATCACTAGGACTCCAAGGTCTTTTTCCATGGTGCTGCTTTCCAGCAGGCCAACTCCTAACCTGTAATGGTGACAGGATAGTTCTGTTCTTCTACATAGGCATGTCTTGTATGCTGTTAGCTGTTCAAACTCAGTTCTACATTAAATTATTGTCTCTTGAATTATATCCCTACAGCATTTGAATTCTTAAGAGATCATCTTCATGGATAAATTCATTGATTCAAAGTTATTACCCAGAATTTATCTTTACCGCTGTTCCCAATGACGGTAAAGATTTTTCAGTCAGTAAAAATGAGTACTAAATACTGGGATTTTCAGATCCTAGTGTAGGTTCTAGGGAAAACATGCTTTACTGAAGATCTTTCTCTTGAGTGCAACATTCATGTTCATTATAAGCCTTGGGAGCCTACCTGTTCCACTCTTTGCTCCAGGCCTAAAATGTAACTCACTTCATTATGACATCTATATGGTCCTAATGATGTAGCTTAACAGACCTCAAACTCCACTGCGTGTGCTGCTGACCCACATTTGCATTCTCTCTTCTGCTCTTGTGCTGACGATTGTGCAGGACTATGTAGCCGTGGCGTAAGCTCTCACTAGAACTGTGGTTTGCTTGCAGAGCTGATGTCCAGCCAGAGCAGCAGATGATGGGTGAGCAGCTGGTGGTTATGAGAAACAATGAGTTGTTAGCATCAGTTTCTACTTACACACTGCAGAGCCTCTCTGCAACATCTTGCCTGTGTTGGGTCTGGACATCTCTCATGCCCTCTTCCCCTGGATTGCTTCCTCCATATTGGTGCTCTCAGGGTAGAACCTGAGAGAACAAGAATGATGTTCCCTTTCTAAGAGTGATGTTCCCTTTCTGAGCTCTGTTGCCTGGTAGCTTAGATGGAGAAACCTGAACGTTCACAAGAAAGAAGTGGGAGAGAAGTGTGTCTTTTAAATGGACTTCCCTGAGCATTTCCATAGAAGAGTATTCTCAATACGACTTCAGAACTTGAAATGCTGTTTCCACTCAATACAGTGGTAGAATTGTTCTAATTTTCACAGGTAAGCAAACTTTTTTTCCCTCGAACAGGGAAATGGCCAAAGACTCTGCCATTCCCACCACCACCATCATTGGCTGAAGACCTTCCAAAAGGAAAATTTCAGCCTCCAATTACTAAAATCAGTCGGGGTTCTAAGTGGTGGAAAAGAGGGACTTTCAGTAAAAAAGTGATTGATATATTATCAATAATAATATTTTTTATTAAAAAAAATCTTACAAAAAAGCAGATCTAAACCCCACTGCTTCAGCTTCAAACTGTCCAGACCATTACTTGCATTTTGATTGTTTGGAGATGTTTATCTGAAACAGAGTTAAAGCAGTTAAAGCACTCCTGAAACATTCTCCTTTGTAAACCAGTTTGAGGGGTTGTGTCAGTCTGTAGTTTTGGTCATCTAAATTTAAAACAAGACTTTTGTTAAGAAGGTCAATGAAACTGCTTTCCTTTTGATCTTGCGAGCTTGTGGGGGCCTGGATAGTTCTGTAAGAAAAGTTTCACTGGATGAGTCAGCACACTGAGTCATAGGCAGCATGAAGCCTGTAGTGCTCTAGACAACTAATTGGTAACAGTCTCAAATTTAATTAAAGCACAGTTGTCAACAGTCTGTTACTGACTGACATCCCACTGAAGTATTTTGTTTTTAGCAGCTTAGATTAATTGTTCTTGGCCATTCAGATTTGTGTGCATTTCAGCTCTTGTTTGTATAGTGCAGGCCAGCCGTTGCCACCACCTTTCACTCTGCCCTTTGTGTTTTTTGTAGTACTGGCTTTAAGTTGTTTTTCCCTTGTTGGGCCATGTACTCGGTAATGATGTCTGTGCATTTAGTGATGTTTGAAATCCTTCGAGGTTCTTCTTTAAAAGTGTCTTCATTAATAACTGTTCTGTTAGCACTGAAGAATATTCTTTCGCTTTTCTTAAACTTCTGCAAGCATTAACCAAACTGTGTTGAAAGTGGAACCTTTCCTTATGCTGTCTTGCAGATGACAATTTCAGTCTTGCTAGTGTTCATTTCCAGTGTTCATTTTGTGTTTTACTGTGTGTTATAATAACAAAGGGCTTTTGCATATCCCAGTGCCTGCTCATCATCCCCAGATGATGGCAGTGGTTTCCAGTGTCACTGGAGCCTTTGTTTCTCCTGTTCTTCAGTTCCTCAGTGTGTGTGTCACTGTCTGTAGTGCAGCTTGAAGAGGCAAACAAGTATATGGGGAGCAGGGGGAACGGGACATGTATTGTGTGCCTTTTATTAGGGGAAAGAACACAACCTCTCGGTCTTAGGAAAGTAAGCTGATATTTATCTAATTATATTTGCATTCTTTAAATATACCAGCTTTGTGTAGAGCTCCTGCTTGCTCCAGCAAGAAGTAAAAACTTGAGGTGATACTTTTGACCTTTCAGAAGCTGTCTGTGCCACTTCCAAAGGTGATGTTGAAGCTGAAATGCTGAAGAATGTTGTCCTAGAGGCTTAAGGCAGTAGAGGATATTTCAATTTTTTTTCTTTTGGCCAATTTTTTCTCTCTCCTAAGCTCTTTAGATTTAAAGGTAGTGCTAAATCATCAGTAATGCAGTACTGGTTCACGTGCTTTATCTACTGGGCCTGCTCCCTAGTCTCTAGCAGTGCCCACCAGCAGGTGCTAATGCAAGCCTAAGAGAATAGGGAAGTTGATTATTTTTCTACCTTGCATTGCTTTGAAAGATTGAAGCTTAAGGACTTCCTTGGGGAGGGGGGGTTGGGTGGGAAGTAAAAGAGACTTGTGACTTACAATCATGTGGTATTACTGATACAGTCTTGTTTTCAAGTTTGATTGATCTCTCTGAAAGATCTGTCAAGTACTAGCCCTCTCCCCACAACATGTTACCCATAGTTTCCCTATTAGCATGAAAGGCACTTTTTTATTTCCTCTAACTTAATGCCTGATAATATCATCAGGCTCCCTGAGCCTCTTGTATTTTGAGATAGATGAATCATGCCATCTGCTACAGCTGTATAAAAGCAACATTAATGGGCCTCCAAAGAAAATTGCTGGATGTTGTATTGGACTGGAGAGATGTGTCCTGAGGGAGTCCTTTTCCACATTTCCTATCTTCTCATCCTGGTCTAAGCCCCATTTCATGTAAAGCAGCAGTGATGGAAGGTGTTCTGTCCTGAAATGGTCATTCAGTTAGCTCTGAAATTTGTTCTTTGAATGTGATTTTCTTGTAGTTTTCTAGATTATAGATTTCCCTCACATTAACTTCTTCCTAGGAATGCAAGCCTTGCTGATGCACTCACTTCTTGGCCTGCCCATAGGATTTCCTTGTTCATGCATTTTGACTTTGGTCCCTTTATCTGACTGTTATCCAGATCCTCTCCTTTTCTGATTGTACACTCACTGAGTTACCTGTTCATTTTAAAGTGCTTTAAAAGCCAGCATCTTTAAATAGGTAACTTTTTAATGTAGCTGTTTGTTCTGTTTCATCAGCTTGTGAAGAAGCTCATATGCTTTGAACATGATCACCAAATTAAAATGTACCTTAGCATATAGCAATAAAAGCTGTTCTTTAAGAGAAAAATGTAGTTCGAGTGAAGCTTCTACCCACTTAAGGTCACTGAGGAGAATATACCTCTCTCTACTTGGAGGTATTAAGAATCTAGTTAGAATAAAATCAGATAAAAATCTTCCATTTCAGGTGAATTTTTCTTGCTCTATGCACAAGATTTAGGAAAATATTTCTCTGGTGGAGACTTGGAGCTTGGATTTTAATCCCAGTAATTTGGAACCTTTTGTGTTCTGGTTTGTAATATCTTGATGACACAGTTGCAACGTGTTTCCTTTGTGAAGTATTAATGACTCTTCTCTGTTGTAGGGGGTCCTTATCTGGATCTCCATGTGTCCTGCCTTGGGTTACCATTATATAGTGGTTCCATCTCAGATCCCATCCTTCCCACTTGGGAATTGTTAATGTTGTGAGTCAGAGACCACAACTATATTTTCACTAAGAACTTTTAGACACAAAGGGTTTAACAAACCCACTGACGAATCTGCAGGCACTGAAACAACTGACTCAGTATGTGGAAAAAAAGACACCAAACATTTTAATTCACTCTTCCCCACCCCACACATCAGAGAAAAACCTACACAAGACATGGACACAGACAGATGGAGTTTCACCACAGTGCTCCTACACTGGACTGAAAGTGTCCACGACATCTTTATTTGAGATTTCAGCAGTTATCTGTCTTCGGAAATCTTGGTGTCCATGGACATTTTAAGAGAATGTCTTGATCTTCATAAATCTCCAAAGCTGGGAATGCTGACAACCCCTCTGGGCGAACAAGGATAAATTAGTAGACCATGACAGTTCCTCCTGCTGTAAATTTTTCTTGAAAAGCAGTGAGCGTTTTATCTCAGCAGCAGCAGCGCAGCTCCAAACAGACAAGACAACAACCAAGATGAAGAGAAGAAGGCAGAAGTCCCCAGGGTGGGGAAGAGGAGGGAGTGGAGAGACAGAAACTTTCCAAAATTTTCAAAATTTTCTGCTGAAAACACAGAAATTAAACTTGGCGATTCTGCTCAGCTCCTAAAGCAGAACACCTGGACACACACATTGTCCCTCGTACAGTCTTGGTTATAAAGTGGTGAGAGTTTCCTACTTGTTCTCGTCCTGTTTCCCACACTCCATTTTTACACACAAATATACATGTGTTTGGGGTCTTTTCAGCCCTTCACTCGTCTTTGAATTAGATACCTGCTGGACAGAAGCAGTCTGGTGTAAGCTCAAGTACTGAAGATGGAGAAATGAGTTTTCTGACCTCTTAATGGAACTTCTGCATTGCAGTACAGAAGTGTAGGACATCCTACCAGTAGTGGGATTTGAATGTGCTTTAAGTGGAGGAAGTATTCCAGAATTTTTACATACACTGAGGCCTCTTGACCTGTGCTTTCTTCATGACATAAGCAACGAACTACTGGTAATAACCTCTCATTCTCCTCCATACCTCCATTGCATGTTTCGGTGGAATATTCAGAGGTTGTCCTCCATGTGTGGCCATTCTGCATGTTCCAGTCAGGCCGTTTGCCTTGCAGGGGTGGATGAATTACTTTTTTAAAATGCTGCACAAGGTTTCTGTTGGCTTAGTGTATTCTTCCAGACAGGTAATGAGTAAAAGAAATAATCATTACATGGTGTCAGTCTTGGAAGTATTTGTATCTTGGCTGCTGGTAGAGAGAATATTTAGAGAATTAAGACATCGTTTAAGCAGATCTTACCAAAAAATGTCTGTCTTGTTGACCCGACTTCTGAGTGGGGAAGAGTAAGTGCTCAGTCAGTGCCTGATGGAGCTGGCATTTAGAAACTCCAGGAGACAAATTTTAACACCTACTGCGACATGAAAGAATTCAGGTACCAATTTTAGATTAATTTCAGAGGCTGTAAGGAACTAATTTAGCAGTCAGTCCAATAAGTACACGTGGAAGCATTCTCTTAGCCCTGTGGGTTTTTTGGTGTTGTGAAAACTTTTCCTAAGTTTTCCCAGCAAGTCAGATGGTTTGCACGAGGATATATCCATAACCTGGGTAAGCAGGTTGTGTGGAGGAAAGAAACAGCACCGAATACACTCAGATGACTTGACACGTTGGGTTTCATCTGTACAGTGACTTTCCTACCAAATAATGTTTAATAAGTTGTAGTGGGTCCACCTTCGATCCCATCCTTCCCACCTGGGAACCATTAATGTCACTAGTCAGGGACTCCAACTACATTTGAACCAACTTCTATCTCAAGTGTCAGACACAAAGGAAGGGTTTAACAAACCCGTTGATGAATCTGCAGGCACTGAAACAACTGACTCAGTTTGGTAGGAAAGGCACCAAGACATTTTAATTCATTCCCCCACCACATATCAGAGAAAAACCTCACACAAGACATTGCTGGAGGGAGGGCAGAAACTTACCAAATCCAAACCTTTCTGCAGAAGTACACAAATTGCACTTGCAGATTCTTCTCAGCTTTTAAAGCAGGCCATCGGTTTACTTCGTCCCAGAGCAGCTGGAATAAATGTAACCCTTGTTTTTAAATGCAAACTGGATTCTTGAGTGCTGTAGGAAACTGCTGATCATGTCCACACATGGGTTTAGATGTTCCTCTTACACCAGCGCGCCTGAGTGGCAGTCACTGAACACCTTGTTCTCTGACTCCTTTCAGAAACCACCATTACATTTCGGTTCTGAAACCTTGTCAACTTCTGTAGCCACAGTTAAATTACAGCAAATGTTAGTGCTTAAGGAGCTGAAAAGCTGAGGAGAAGGTTCTTTTTCAAACTAATTTACTTGAGGAATGTAGATTGCTGTCTTTTGTTTCTTAGTTTTATTGGTGACATTTAACTGGTCTCTCCTTTGACAGGATCGGGTGTAAACACTTACTCGTTCCCATTCCGCCAGTTCAGTATCTGGATTGTATTCATACTGTAGTTAGGGGACAGCTGCCACTTGTGTGGGGCGTGTGGCTTTTTGTTTGTTAACCTTTGTGTGAAAGGACTGTGTATGCAGAGGTGTTTTAGGACTTGATCAGGCTTTTACTGTTGGTCTTTAGATATGTGCCTTTTAGACTGTTTTTATTCTTAAAAAAAATAAGATGCCTCCGCATCAGGTGAAGGCTGATGTGCTAATGACTTCTTCACCTTAGTCTTTAGTAACAGGGGCAATTATGTTGAAGAAATTGAACTCCCTAAGCTAGGGGACAGGAACCAGGAACAGAATGATCCCCCACACTGTCCAGGAGGAGGCAGTCAGTAAGCTGCTGCACCATGTGGATGGACACAGATCTGTGGGGCCAGATGGGATGCACCCAAGAGTGCTGAAAGAGCTAACAGCAGTGGTCACCCAGCCACTCTCTATTATTTATCAACAGTCCTGGCTGACTGGAGAGGTACCAGCAGGTGGGAAATCAGCCAGTGTAACCCCAGATGTAAGAAGGGATGGAAGGATGATCTAGGGAATTACAGGCTTGTCAGTCTGACTTTAGTCCCAGAGCAGCTGATAGAACAGATCATCCTGAGCACCGTTCTGTGGTACCTGCAGAACAACCAAGGGATTGGACCCAGTCCGCAGGTGTTCATGAAGGGCAGGTCTTGTCTCACTAACCCGAGGTCCTTCTACGACAGGGTGATCCACTCATTGGCCAAGGGAGGGACTGTGGATGTTGTGTCCCATGACTTCAGCAAGGCCTGTGACAAAGTTTCACCCAGCCTTTTCCTAAAGAAGGATGTGCAGATTAGAAACTGGTTGGATGGCTGGGCCCAAATTGCTGTGGGTAATGGAGCTAATCCAGTTGGTGTTTGGTCACTAGTGGTGTCCCCCAGGGCTCAGTACTGGGGCTGCTCCTGTTTAACATCTTTATTGATGGTTTGGATGAGGGAGCAGAGGGCAGCCTCATCCAGTTTGAAGATGACACTGAGTTGGGTGGGAATGTCACCTCCTGGAGGGTCAGGAGCCCCTGCAGAGAGATCTGGACAGGCTGGGACGATGGGCTGAGACCAATTGTATGAAGTTCAATCAGGCCAAGTGTCAGGTCCTGCACTTCAGCCCCCCCAAGCCCCAGAAGCTACAGGCTTGGGGAGGGGCAGCTGGAGAAATGCCCAGCAGGGAGGGACCTGGGGGGTGCTCACCGACAGCAGCTGAACCTGTGCCCAGATGGCCAAGAAGATCAATTTGCATCCTGGCCTGCATCAGCACTAGTGTGTCCAGCAGGGCCAAGGAGATGGTCCTGCCTTGATAAGGCCACACCGACTGGGTACAGTTCTGGGCACTGCAGAAAGAAATGATGTTGAAGACATGTAGAGAAAGGTGACTGGTTTAGGGGTCTGGAGAGCATGGCTGATGGTGAGAGGCTGATGGAGCCTGTGGCTGTTCAGCTTGGAGAAGAGGAGGCCGAGAGGAGACCTCACTGCTCTGCACAACTACCTGAAGGGAGGTTGGGGTGAGGTGGGGGGTAGTTTCTTCTCCCTAGGGACTAGTGATAGGACAAGAGGAGATGGGGTCAGGTTGTGCCAGGGAAGTAAAAACTTCTTTCCAGCAAGAGTGGGGAGGCCTTGGAACACACTGCCCAGGGAGGGAGTGGAGGCACTGTCCCTGGAGGAGTTCAACAAAAGGGCAGGCAGGGTGTTTCAGGAGATGATTTAGTGGTTGGAGGCTGTAAGGCAGACAGCTAGACTTTTCCAACTTTGATGGTTCTATGAGTATGATCTGGACCAAATCTCCGGACCAGATTATCGCTGGAGAATGGGTACATCAGTCTAGATGAGGACTGTGTGTGGCTAAATATACTGCAAAAGAAGAGCCCTCCCAGCTTCAGCTGAGCTTAATAGCATAAAGGATTTTGAAAGATTCGAGTAAGCTGACAGTTGGAAAGAACTGAGTTATGCCAGTGAGATTATTTTTGCTTTTACTTCTCTATTATGTTTGAACAAATGAATGTCTGACATCTATTAGACCACACTGAGCAAACTGGTGTAATTGCTGTGTGGAGGAAATCAGATCGTTGACACATGATGGAGAAACTAGCCGGTTAGGAGTATCATCCAGCTGATTTAGTAACTGATGTTCCATCTTCACTGGTGGTTACTGTATTCACAGCCTCAGTGCTGAGCTGTGTGTTTGATTACTGTTGGAAAACCCTCTCACCAGCTAAGACTGGTAGAGGTTTCTCCTTTTGAGGGGTACTTGGTGATTTTATGTACTTAACCTTATCAATCCATACTTGAGGATGCAAGTGGAGTGAAGAAAATCAACTACTGTGAAGTAGTTCTGAACTGGAGCTGCTCATTGTAGACTAGGTTTTTGATGGCAGATCTGATGCAGTCCACTCAAAACATTAAATCAATTTTCTCAGAAAAGTAAGAGGAAGAAGGGAGTGAGATTAAATACCTGCAGGGGGGGGAAACACACTTTGGGTAATTTACACATACCGGCATTGTCTAGAGTGTCAGAGCACCGGCAAGTGGTGGCGAGGTCTGTCACATACAGGACAATGAGTGGGGCAGCAGGCAGTGAGAAACTGGTAACTGTACTTTTTCGTCTGGAGGAGGTCAGCGCTATTGAATGTGGTGAGAGCTGGATACAGAAGGTTCAGGTGGCTGAGATTCTGTTTGTAGAAGAGACAATTCAGTATTATAATTGCCTTTTAAGCTCTCTTCATGGGAAACTAACTTTTGGGTGGAGATACTGGATAAAGCTAACAACATTGATACTGAGCTAGCTAAACACTCCAGCTAGGTTCCAAACACTAAGCCCTTGAAGACTTTTGGAGAGTAGATGAAACTACATCTGAACTTAAAATGTGATTAATTGCTCTATTTTGAGAATTATGCTAATTGCAATGATCTATGTAATTACATGGAATTGTTATCGGTTTCCGTGTGGTCTTTACTACTGTGTACTGTGTTGTTTTGATCATGATGTGTTTGGTTGGAAATAACTGTATTGTATGTGTGTACGTGGTTCCTAAATAAAGTGAATTTTACTAGCAGTAATTATGGCATATGAGCATCCTTACAGAAAAACTGAGCAAACTGCAGGCAACAGATAATAGGGAGAGCAGGAAAGCTTCTTTATTTAGACTCTTCCATGATAAAAGCTTCCTTATTCCTTGTAGGCATTTTAGAACAGATTTTTACATGGATAGGAGCATGTTAAGTAGCATCAGTCCTGTTTGTTGTGTTTCAAATTAATTCTGTGTTAGCACCGGTCGATTCCATAACTGTTTCTAGTCTGTGTCATTAAGTCAGGGTGTAGTCTCTCTATGCTTCTTGTTTCAGCCAGTAACAGCTAACAGAAGAGGGGCAAACAGGCACTGCATCAGAAGAAGTGCTGCCACAGGTAGTACTTTGTAAACAAGACGTTGTCAGACAAACAGATGTTTTCTGTGGTGCCCCATTCCAGCTTTTGGTTTCTGGATAAGAGCTGTACTGTCATGGTGAAATGCAAGTATTCAGTTGAACAAGTTCAATGTAAAATACAGTTTATTATGTTCCGAGCACACTTGTTTGTTCTTTTTGTAATTAACTGCTGAATGTCTTTTTTTTAAAAATAATTGACTCCTCAAAACACCCCCCAATTTGCTTAGACATGCCATTGTATTCCATGATTTCCAGCGTTGTATGTTATGTTAAAATATACAGGTAATAGAAGTGAGAATGCTTTTTACCTTAAAAGAAAGTAAAAAATATGTAAAAATAATAAATAAAGTAAAAAAAAAAGGAAGTGAAACAACTTAATGAAGGGGACACTTGTTCAGATTGCAGGTTTTATATGCAAGTTCTTTTTCGGCACCTTTTGTCAACACTGCAGGCACTTTAAACATATTTTGTTCCTATAATTGCATGTTGCTGATTAAAACTTTTTACACTACAACAGAAGCAGCTGCAGAGCTTCCACAAGAGTTCCTGGTGTTTGTTAATGTGCTCTGAAGGGCAGAGTAGGTGCCTTCTGTAATATAAGAATTATGTGAAAACTGTATAATTTTACAAGTAATTTATGTTCATTATTTTTACTGGCGGTGAATGACAGGGTTTTTCTCAGGGTCTGTATTGTATTTTGATTGCTGTATTAATGTAATAAAGACTATTAAAGTAAATGATAAGTCATGCTGTTCTCACTAGGAGTTTAAACTCGTTTTTGTGGTAGGAAATTAATCTGGTTTTAATTGCCTCTGAGTCTGAAGTATGTTCCTTTTGGTAAAGCTGATCTCACATAAATATAAATCAGTAACTGCCTCTTCTTTAATTATGTATCAGTGTATTGTACCTGCATACGAGATGAGAATAGGAGCATCTCCAGTTGCAGTCTATTGGAGGTCATTAAATCATCTCTGCTCTGTGAAGTTTAGTAGCACGATATTTCTAATCACTGAAAAACGTGCTGTGTGTTTGTTGCTTGTTCCTTTAGCTACAGTGAGATGGTAGGGATTCCTGACAATATGGAAAAAAGTTCTTGTAAAATGCCCTAAAAGTACACAAGTATTTTTTTGAAAAATCTTTTAGTGTAAATAACTTTGAGACATTTTAATGTCAAACTAAAAAGTAACTTTTTTTAAAATTTCATGAATTTATGGCTGAATTCTACCAGGGAATAAAAACACTGTATAAATTTAATTAGAAATTACTAATGTAACCTGTATTCTCAGTAGCAGTGTCTCTGATTCACTTGCCGCTTGAGCTTTTCCCTCTTCAGTTGGAGATTATTTCTGCCTAAAGTAATGTAATGTACAATTGCTAGAGAAGATGCTGAGTATGTAGGGACCTGGTGATTTGCAGAATATAATTCTGTTTGGTTTAGGTTGACGATCATGAGACTTAGGAGCATGAATGTTGTTGTTTAGCAGTACCTGTAAGCAGGAACGGTAGGGACAAAAGTCACTGGTGTGACTGGTATTCCCAAATGCTGCTGTGATAGAAAGGAGGAATTGGAGCCAGCACAGTTGCCTCTCTTTCTGAAAAGCATTGTGGACAAGGCTGATGATCTAACCCTGAAACATGATTACTACTGATGTTTTACCTTATTTCTCTAGTCATGTATCTGTCCATCCATTTGTGTGATTTGTTTGATACTAGTCAGTCTTCAGACCTGGTTGGATCAAGGTCTGGTTGATCAATACACTATGGAAACAACACATGCAAAGGTAGTAGAATATCACAAGCTGTGGGGCATCTTCCCCATTTTATGTGCCTTCTTCCTATGTGAAGGAGCTGTGATGAGCATATACCTGACATGCCTCTGTTAGGGAAAGAAGTGCTCGTTGACAAATCAACAGGAGCTAGCATGGTAAGGTTGTACATTTCTTGCCCAGTTGCTCAAACTCAAATGATCTATTTTGATCATCTGCAAACAGAACAGCATCTCAATCTCCTTTGGCAACTCTGCAGCACATCCTGTCCCAATATTCTACTGAGCTCTTCATATACTGAGCAGGAAGCAAATAGTTGGCAGGTGTGACCTTTTCAAAAAAGTGTGATCCTATAGCTGCAGTAAGGTGCCTGAGTTCACTGCTGTCAGAAGAAAAGCTGGCAGTGTGTCATGCTCAACTGGCTATCTCATAGTCCTACAGTTTTTTAGCACTGCTGCTTTTGAGACAACACAGATGATACAGGAGGACAGCGTTGTGTATTAAGCTTGAGTAAGAAATACAAATAGCCCGATTTTGCTTTACAAACATCTTTGTTTTCTAACAGATGTAAAGAGAAACAGCTATAGACAGTGGAATACGTTTTGTTTGCAAGGCAGCTAAGCTTCAGTATCCTAAAGAACAGAATTAATTCTGTTAATTGTATTGATTTCCTTCTGCCTACTTTCATGAAGAACCCATGTGTTAAAATCAAACCCCAACACACTTCAGTTTTGCACAGTTGGACCAACTGGTGATGAAAAAGAGAAGGGCTGTGGTGCCACGATGGACATCAGATCTGGTTAGGAATACAAACTGTGGTTGACTTCAGTTCCACAGTAACGCTGTTCAGAGTGTGTTAGTGTGCATCACGTGTGTGGGGTTGGATCCAGCACTGCAGTGGTGTGGATTTGTCTGTGGGAGGGACAATACTGAATATTATGGTTGTGAGGTTGGTTTTGGTTTGCTGTTTTTTCAAACCTTTCTTATGAAATGGAAGTACTGTGTTAGACTTTGTGGCAGACGTTGTGCTTCACGCTGTTTGTGATCTGCTCTTTCTGGAGAGATCTCCAATGCCATGTTACTTAAGGCTTCTGCATATCAAAGTAAAACTTTTACCTTTGGACAGTAAGTTTCGGAAACCTACTTTTAGTACGTTCGGGGCCAAGTTAGAAACAATGAGATTAAGGAGTAGTTCAGAGAAGGAGAGATGAGAACTGGCTGAATTTGTTACTGCAAAAAGTGTCAAAAGGTTTATTGCATGAATAATGCTAACATCTAATGGGAGGTTGTTCCCAGATCACTGCCACTTGACTTCTGTAGTGGAAGATTAATACCTTTTAATTGTCCTAGAAAACATGGAAATTTATTATTTTTTAAAATATCCATTACTTAGATGGTAGGGAATATTATGTCTATTGGAAGAGTTTGGATGAGTAGAGTAGGGGTGATGTGGGAGATAAGTTACTTGCATTGAGAATGTGGTAGGTGGGGCACCTGTGTCCAGGTTGTGATCTTCAGCCAGAAGTGAGCACAAAAGTATCTTGTTTTTCAAGGAATTTTTTTTCTTCTGGAGAACTCTGTTTTTTTTGATGTTGTTTATTGCTGTGGTATGAATACCAAATGCAGACATCAGATGGAGCATATGTTGCCATTGCTTCCCTGTAACGGTGCAGTTAGCACAGGAACTGCTGTCATTTATAATGTTACAAAGGCGGGTAATTATTCTCCAGTGGTAGGAGACTGTTTGTGACAGTCCTATACATTGCATGTTTTTAAGCATGTTAGTGGATCAGAGCTGTAAATTGAGTCTAGCCATGAACTTAAGTTAACAGGAAAAAGACTCCATATGTCTTTCAGACGAAAAGTGATCCCACTTCCATTAGTCTCTTTTAAATAGATTGTTTGTTACCATAATAAGATGTTCCAAAGTCAACACCGGTATTTTGGATTGTTCTGTGTAACTGAGCTGGTGTAAGTCACTTTATCCCTGTGTGACTTTGCAATTAATAGGTTTGGGGTTATTTTTTTGCTTGTAAATGTTAATTTCAATAAGGTTTTAAAGAAACAGTTTGTATTTTTGTTGTTCTGTCCATGTGCTCGCAGGGATCTAGGGGATTTGCTCCACACAACCACCACCATAGTTTGTTAGGAGCAATGAAAAGCCAAAACAGAAGCTGAAATGTAGAGATGTAGTTGTATGTAAAGAGAATCTTTCTATGCAAAGGGATTTGAAATTATTTCCTCTTTGTCTCTGGCAAAGTTAGACCTCAGTAAGCATCTTTTAAATGATTACAGTCTTTATTTAAATTAGGACAAGGTTTAGCTTCCTGCTTGTAGTTGTCATTTCCTGGACTGTGTTTTTCAGAGTGAATGTTAAGAGAAGACCTCATGTCATTTTTCTTTTCAGTTATGTTTAGGCATAAGCATGATCTGTCAAAACTACTCCAACAGGTGTTGACTTGGGACTTTGAAAAGAGCTGCAAAGCAAACGTGTTCTGCCTGTACCTCAAACAACATCTTGTAGGCTTGTATTAGAAATTTTACTGTATTTTGCAGAAAATAACATGAAAACTGTTTAAGCAAGGTCACCGTACACGTGGCAAGGATGGCACCATGGTTGTCTGCTTTAACATAAAGAACTGTTTACAAAATATATCTTTACAAAATACTCAATAAATGTTTAGGATATTTTTTCCTGTAATGTGTAATTACAAAAGACAAGAAGAAACGGCCTCAAGTTGTGTCAGGGGAGGTTCAGATTGGATATTATAGGAAGTTCTTTACTGAGAGAGTTTTTGGGCACTGGAACAGGCTGCCCAGGGAGGTGATAGAGTCACTACCCCTGGAGGTGTTTAAAAAACAAGAATGTAGAGCACTTGACTTAACCTCTTGGTCTAGGGGTTAGGGAGATGTTGGGCTGAGGGCTGGGCTTGATGGTCCTTGAGGTCCTTTCCAGCCATGATTCTGTTATTCTACGAATGCAGATCCATGCTCAGCTCACCTTTTACTGTACTCAGCCTATCAAAACAGTATTTTTATTTATTGCCTTTGGAGAGCTGGGTGGGATAATCTGCACTGCCAGAATTCAAGACTGTGCAAATCTTGATGAGAAACTTGAGCTGTGCATGGAGGGAGAGGGTAGGAGAACCGCACTGTTTGCCATTAGTGAGTAGTTTCCAGGGAGCAAGGGTTGAATCAGGTACTGGTGTGAAAAAGCATGCAAAGCCAACACTTTTTTTGTTTGTTTCTAAACTACTTTGCTGCACAGAACACGTTTTTTACGTGTATTCAGTTGTAAGAAAACATTCAGAATTAGAGCATAATGTCATCTCAGACTATTTCTATTTTCTCTTGATCCAAAAACACATTCTTTAACCAGTGTGGTAATTTGCTAGCATGGAAATACTTGAAATCACATTGGGCCTAGAAGTAGCTTATTTGGTTTGTGGGGAGCTAACTCCTTGCCATATTTAAGGCACTGGCTTGAAATGCCTCATAGAGCCCCATATTACTTGGTGGTCTGGCTCCTGCTATCTGAGTTGATTTTTACTGTACTGCACAGAATGTATGGATGTACACAGTTCAGTGATCACCAAACAAGTTTTAACTTGACCTGAGCTGAGAAGAGTCTGCTCCTTCCCCACTGTGGCCTTCAAAATGAGCATGCAAGAAATAGTCTGAAAATGTTTTAAAATATCACTTTAAAATTCATCACGTTGTGGCGGTAAGTTGTGAAAAATGTGGTAATAGAAGCAACCAGCAGATCCACTGTTCCTTGACCAAAAAAATCACTGCTAAAAAAAGATTCTCTAGAATTCCTTGTCACTGCAAACTGCTTCAGCTTGGTTCGTTCTTCTGCTTATGTGCGTATGAAGTAGTTCAGTGTATAGTTCAGTGTGACAAATTCAAGATGTTTGAGCAAGAGGTCAGGTACATTTATACCTTAATGCACTTAGACCTGATATTTGAAAAATAAAGCAGAGTGGAAAACAAGTCTTGTTGTGACAATGAACAATTTCGGTTGTGAGTAACAAGGAAATTCAGACAAGAAGTTTAGAGAACATGACTCATCATAGAAACACCAGGAGGATGAAGAAGCAAAAACCATCTTGCCATGTGTTGATTATTTTGTTTATGATATTACTCTCTTGTTCCTGGGATTTGATAGGTTTTTTTTCTGCAAAGCAAAGGAATTAGGTATAAATGAAATACGAGTAAGGACTTAGATACCAATGCTTGGCAAGGCAGTAATAACTAACTCTTTGTTGTTAACATTAACAAACATCTCAGTTCAAAGCATGAACATACAGCCCTTCGACCTTTACATTTACAAGAAAACACCAGGACTCATTTTGAACAGGGAGACACTATTATTGCGAGAAATGTTACCTTGTCATCCCACTGAGCAAGATCAGTGAGAGCACAGAGCAGCGCTGTGAGCTGGTCATGATTGCCTTGCAATACGCTAGAGGAAGGTGATCTTGGTACGCTAGAAACGTGTCCTTGCTCTCATCAGATAACCATTCAGTTTTGAGAACTTGTCTTAGAGTATCCAGTGGAGCAGTATGCCAACAGACATTATTATTTTTGATGTTTGATGCCTCAATTGCAAGGAAAAGTTATCCTCCATTTTACTTTTCTTTCTTCAAGAAGTAGATAACAGGAATTTTCTGTCCTTCCAATGAACAGTTAGGCAGCACAACTTGGATGCTGGGTGGTTATTCTTCCCTTTACCTTTGCAAACTGTTTCCTATAAATCAGTGCTCTGGTATTTCCTTTTTGAAGGTGGGAAGAATGCCATTTCCTTCCAAAACAAATACAAGATGCAAGTACCTGAGAACATAATCGTTATTTTTTTCAGCTCCTGCTTTTTATTCTGTAAGGTGTAAATGGAGGGTAAGGGCCTGTTTGGGACTGTGCTCTCAGGGAGCAAGGACTGGGGATTTATTTCCTTTCTCTACCTCTGACAGGAAGGTTCTGCGATCCTAGTTTATCATTTGTGAAGCCCAGTTTTGGGTAATAGTTCTCCATCAGGCATGAATCACTATGAAAACCTGACCTGCAAGCATAGCATTGATACGGTACTGTGGAAGTGTGCAGCCTCTCCACATTAGATATTCTTCTCCTAGTTTAAGCTTTGTATTTCCGTTGTTTTCTCTCCTAAGAAGAGTGCTACTCTTGTCTTGCTTTTTTGTCCACCGGGAAGCGTGTCCTTCTTGTTGGCTAGAAGAAGTGACTAGGTGAGATTCTCGTTTTGACTTAGTGGTGTGTAAGGTTTTCCTGTTAATCTTCAGCTGACCTATTTTTTATATGTTCATTGCAAACGTTGAGTTCCTTTTCCAGTGAAGAGATCACGTGTCCGGGTAGTGTCAGTTTGTCTTTCATGATGGACTCCCTGCTCTGTTTGACTGACGTGAAAGCTGTCTTCATTACCTGCTGGCTGATTCCTGCTGTGTTTGATGGGCCTTACGAGCATTTAATTTGTGAGGAGGATGCTCTAGCAAATGTGCTCCGAAGGGTACTGTAAAACATTCTGCTCAGTACATTATGCTGATACGCTTGAGTGACTGCGGCTTAAAGATGTCTTCAGACAAGAAGGGAAAAATGCCAGCAGTGTGAGAGCATCAGAGGGAAATGATGGTACACTTGTTCCGTTCTGTGAGTGCGTGCAGTCTTTGGAGGAATTGCAGAACAGGGCTGCAGGAAGATTGATTGATTATTTTTTTGTTTTCTATTTTTTTTTTAATCGCAGCACTTGCATTTAAAATATTTTAGTATTTGCTGAAGGCAGAGAAGGATCCTCATCATCAATATAGATTTTTTTTTAATAGAACATGAATAATCAGGGCTGTGGGCTGAAGAAAAACTAATTATGCAGTGCAGGGTCATTTTGAGGGGAATAACAGGCACTTCACCGTTAGAATTTATGTCGTCTGTGGAAGAGAGCCATGGAGAATGCCTCACATGGCACTCAACTGTAAAATAATGACAGTCTTTTCCTACTGTCTAAGTGCAAACAAGGTGAGATCCAGTTTTCTAGACCAAAAGATGAAGACCAGGAGTGTAGCCATCCAGTCAGGGATAGGAGAGACCTGCTGCTGCCTGGGATAGGAGGCTAGGGCCCTGTGCTTCATGCCCCTCTTGCAGCTTGGTGTGGGTTGGCTACTGTGTGGAATTTGCCAGTGTCTCCCTGCAGTTTTGCACGTCTTGTCAGAATCTGTTTAAAGGCTGTATCAGGGTTGTAAGAGAAAGAAAAAAGCTTCTTGTGAGGGATCAGCTGATTGCTGAGAAGCGCTGGAGAGACGTAAGGTTAGTCCTGGAGAATAAATTTGTACTGCTAAAGGAATAAATTACTTTAAAAATGTGGTAAAGTTCTTGCATTTAGAAGAGAAAGCAGAGACTAGAAATGACTGGGGCATGCGAGACAACTTGTATTTTTTTCAAATGTCTCATGTCATTGCCATTTCTGTCATCGTGTTTGGGTTTCATTGATGTTTAAGTTCTGTCATCAGCACAAAAACATCTGCTGATGCTGTCAGGTAGGATGGAGTAAACGTCCTTAAATGTGGAACCATAATCATGAGGTAGAATCACAGGTAACTTTGGTCCTAGAGAAGGAAATGCTGACAAGGTACCTGTTAGGAGATGGCTGGTCAGTGGAAAGGCTTGTATACAAAATGAGGGAGATGAACTCTTTGTATCTCTTTTACTGTCTTAAAGCTTGTTGTAAAAGAAAGGCTATAAAGTTTTTGTTTATTGCTATCTGGATGTCATCAAAGAGCCAAATGATTTTTAAACTCTGTAGTCACAAACTGATTATGACATTCCCGAGGGAACCTCTGATGGGGCTGTCATAACTTAACAATGGAACAGTGAGTCACTGCAGGAGGAATTCATGTAATAATCTTTTCCGGTATTTATAGGACTAGGGGGATAAGAAGTCATTTAATTTTATTTGATTAAAAACTACTGGGTGAGAGCAGGGGGAGGGCAGGGTTGGGGGAAGTAGCTTACTTTTATTTCAGTCCTGAAAGATGAATGGATAGAAAAAGTATGTCATGGAACAGTGTGGTGTAGTGATTAAAGTCTAATCAGTGCTCTAAAGTGGTTGTGTTAACAGAATTTGCTTTGATAACTTATTTATCTTTTTAGGGTCTAGATGCAGAGTGTTGCCTTTGAGTGAAACAGCTATGGTTTCAAGGAGTCTCAATGAGATCTTGTGTGCCGGGGCAGGCATGTTTACCTGTGCCGTTCAGAGATTACTCATGGAAAGTCTCCTTCACCTCTGCTCTGCCCTGATGAGACCACATCTGGAATAGTGTGTCCAGTTCTGGGCCCCTCCTGCCCAGAGTAGTTGTGGAGTCTCCTCCTGTGGAGATGTTCAAAACCCACCTGGACTTGTTCCTGTGCGGATGGGTCTAAGGGCAGGAGGATTGGTCTGGATAATCTTTGGAGGTCCCTTCTAGTCCCTAACATTCTGTGATTCTATGGTTTACCTTTATAAAACCTGTGTAGCCTTAGTCAGCCTTGCCAGCATGCCAAAAATACATTGGTGTATTCCATTAATGCTGGTGATGCAGTGTTTCATCCGGTTCACTGTTCAGTCCTGCTGTCACTACTGCTGTAGTCAGAGCTGTATCCTCGTCTATGCAGTGCTCTCAATTTAAAAGAGAATGATCTGCTGCTGCTTCAAACATGCTTGAGGTGTGTTGGTTCTTTCAGAATGGGGGATTTAATTCGGTAAGCTGGTACCTTCACAAGGAATGTTAGTGTGAATTCTTACCTAAACCTTCTCTTCTACGTGCTCTCACAACATTCAGGTTGTTACTGTGTCACGGTACGAGGATCCTTTCTGCCCACCTTTGCACTGGCAGTATTAATTTTGGGTTTTTTTTATATGATCTTCTGTGTGGTTCAGTAATATTCAGCATGCAGAAGGCTTTATCAAGCTTAC
The DNA here is from genome assembly GCA_013397515.1 of Upupa epops. Taxonomy (NCBI): domain Eukaryota; kingdom Metazoa; phylum Chordata; class Aves; order Bucerotiformes; family Upupidae; genus Upupa; species Upupa epops. The sequence goes on from VZRI01009588.1 coordinate 85,735, forward strand.
TGCTTACGAAGAGTAAAATCACTCAAAGCAGAAGCAGTTTGAGACGGAAAGTGAGGCTGTCAAGCCAAATAAGGAATGTAGGTATTCTTGTATGAGCCAAAGATCTCAAAAATTTCATTTTGGGGGAAAAAAGGCAGAATTAAATATTACTTGAGCAGCGAAATTGTCTGATTCATCCTTGGCCAGAAAGGTCCCAAACTCATCTTTTCATTTCCCACTGTTCAAATTTGGTCAAACTAAGGCCCTACTCCATAGGGTCAGGCCTGCCTAATGCTTTCTAGAGATCACCAAAGAAGAATGAGATGTGTAACAACGAACAGATGGACAATAAATAAGCATAATGCTTCGAAGTGCTGCGTAAGAAATGATTAAATAAGACATGCCAAATGGATTGGTGATGACTTTGCTGTAACTTCACCTAACTAGGAGGTGAATAAAGTCCTATTCCAAGGTACTTCTTGTTTGAAAGATGGTGTGTCTGCCTTGAATGCTCCCTCACACCTTACTGCCAGCCTTGTAGGTCTGTTTTGGCAAAGGCAGGGTTGAGCTTTACAAAGGTATTAATGCAAAATTTCTTGCTCTGATACCAAAGAAGAGTGTTTCTTTGTTCTTCTTTTAAACAGAACGACCCAAACCACCCCCTCTGTTATTCATGTTGATTACACTAGTGTTTTCCAAGAGGACTGATGAGGCAAGTTAAATTGGCTTTGATTGCTTTGTGTTGCTGCAGAAGAAATGGCCAATGGGGTGATGTTAGGTCCTGGGCTGGGCTGGATGAAATCAGAGATCTTTTCCAGTCTCAATCATTCTATGATTTCTTGTCAATTTTAAGAGCAATTTTAGAGGATTTGTGCATTTTCTAGAATTAATTTCTTTTAAAATTTGAAGATTTAGTTTTTGACATTTTCTAAGCTAAATGCTGAGTTAACAGTCTTTTGTATTCATAGTTTTCATTTAAGAAAGATAATGGAAACTTGCTAATTAGCTTGATATCCCAGTCAGTAGCCACTGATGGACTTTGACAAAGAGACTACAAATCAAAGTGTAGTGCAGAAAAAAGGCTAAGAATCACCAGAGAGATTCTCTGTATTTGATCAGCAGTGATAGTATGAAAGTCTGTCAAGGAAATAAATATTTTCAAGAGCTTAGAATTGTTACTACATGCGAGAATTCCAAAACCTAGCTTAATTCTTGTGGGTAGTTGTGTTTTGTGCTTCTACACTGTTTTCAGTCAATTGACTTTGGGTTTGTTTTGGCAGCAGTAAGTCAGAATGCTGAAATAGATTGTGGCAGTATTAATATTGGATGAATATTATCCTCCGTAACATAACTTTGTCCCACACATACTGCTTACAAGGAAAATAACTCTGTGTTAGCTGTTTATATCTTCACATGAATGGTACCATTTAGTATCGGATGATGAGCCATCTAAATTGTTTTCCTCCATGAACTTTATTACAAAAGTTCTGCTTCTAGAGCATAGGCTTTGGAGCCTTGGTGGTATAACACAAAGAAATTAAATCATGGCAACCTGAAGATCTTAAAAGATCGTGATTTTCACTTTTAGCCACAGCACAGTTGTACTATTAGTTTCATAAATATTCAGTTCTATTATTCAGGGATTGCCATTAAAAAGCCTTTATGTATGTTTTCTAAAAGCTGTTTCTGGAAAAACACTTGTTTCTTTCTTTGTTGCCCTTGAATTTCCTTTTTTTATCCAAAGGGATTTTGTTGTTGAATCTTAAACATCTTCTAAAGGGAAATGTTGTAACTTGGCTCTTGAAAGGATTATCTTTGGCGTATTTAATTTTTGTAAGTAAGTGTAGTTCACATTAATTTCTACTTAATGTGATTGTCCTTGATAAGTGGTCCTCAAAAGCTGTTTCACATAAAGTTAGAGAAGCAAAAATCTTCAGCCAGGTATTCATATTGAAAAATATGAAGATGTACTTTAATTGAAGAGGGTCTGATTTTCCCCCAGTCAACACTGACGAAGAGGAAGGAGTTCTGGGAATTGAAAGATTCAAGGACTAAAAAAGGTGTGGTTCAGTCATATTTCTATTTGGATTTAAATTCAGTCATTAAACATTACAAGTCTGCCTCTTTCTAAACACCAGGGTGTTTTCCCTAGAGTGTATAATCAAAGATTCTTTTATAGGAATTAGGAATAGAAATAGTTTTTAAGTGTAATTGTGGTGATAAGAGTCATAGAATGGTTTGGCTTG
>VZRI01009589.1:0-31653 GCA_013397515.1 Upupa epops
TGAAGTCCAGGGTTCTGATTCTGGTAATCTATGAATAATGTCTGTGACTAGAATGGAAACAGACAGGGCTCACAGAGCTGCCCCTTGACAGTCTGTTTTCAGCTGCACCCTCAGGCAAAGCACAAGTCCAACAGCACTGAGAACTCTGACTCAGGTGCTATCTGGGGAATGTTTGCACCAGTGAAGAGCCAGCTACCTTGCACACAGGCTGGTGGATTTTGAAATGCGAGAAAGTATAAAAGTGCATGTTTTAGGTTACAAATAACTACGTTATGCATTGGTGTTACATTTTCATTTCTACATTTGATTCATATTATAATAATATGGTCACAACAGAGACCTTCATGTTTTCAGTTCACTCGGTAGGTTTTGCAAATGAGCTGAAGCAGGAAGTGGGGCTCAGAGCATAGAGCTCAAACCCAGCAGCTCTTAAAATGCTGATCAAGTTATCTGGCCTCACAGCAGCTACTTCAGTTTGACTTGTGTTCTGCCAACTTCGCAGAGGCAATACGAAAGCTGCAACCTTCTGCAGAGCACAATCAACAGTTTATCAACAATGCATAAGCAAACATAAGCATCATATAGCAACCTTGAGAAGAAACACAAAATCCAATGTGAAAGAATTTACTAACCATGGGCTGATCTTCATTAGTGGTATTGGTGCACAGGTGAAAAATACTGTTAGCAGCAAGAAGGACTTCCGTCCCCACACATCAGACAGGGCACCTATAAGCGGGGCACTGAGGAACGATAATAAGCCCTAAATGAAATAAAACATTTCAAATTAGAACTACATGATTAGAATTGCGGCAGCCAACCACACCACGAGCTGACAGCAGCCCGGGCTCTGTTTTCATTCAAGCTAATGACTGCAATGCAAATCAAAGACAAAATGGTAAAGCATTACCAATGTTCCATCCTGTGTCTGGTTATGGACAATTTGAGACTGGTTACTTCAGAACTCAAAAAGCAGGTGGTGAATCCACCACACTAACAGTTTGATAAACTGTGTTTTATAGTTTTATGTATTTACAGAATCACAGAATTATTGATGCTGGAAAAGACCTCTGAGATCATCAAGCCCTGCCTATGACCTAACATCAGCACATCAGCTAGACCATGGCACTAAGTGCCACGTCCAGTCTTTTCCTAAACACCTCCAGGGATGGTGACTCCACCACCTGCCTGGGCAGTCCATTCCAATGTGTGATTGCCCCTTCCATGAGGAAGTGCTTCTTGACATACAAACTCAACCTCTCCTGGCACAGCTTCAGACCTGCCCTCTCATCCTACCACTAGTTGCCTGGGATAAATTGCCCCACCTGGCTACAACTTCCCTTCAGGTAGTTAGAGAGTGATAAGGTCCCCCATGTCTTCTCCGGGCTAAACAATCCCAGCTCCCTTAGCCTCTCCCTGTAAGGTTTTCCCTCCAGTCCCTTCACTAGCCTTGCTGCTCCTCTGGACCTGCTATAGTCCCTCAATCTCTTTCTTAAAGTGAAGGGCCCAGAACTGCACACAGTACTTGAGGTGAGGCTTCACCGATACAGGGGCAGAATTACACCCCTAGTCCTGCTGGCCACACTATTCCTGATACAAGCCTAGATGCCACTGGCTTTTCATGCCACCTGTGCACACTGCTGGCTCATGTTGCCAACCAGTACTCCCAGGTCCCTCTCTGCCACTCATTCCCCAGTCTGAGATGCTACAGGGGGTTATTGTCCAGATCTCTCTGCAGCACCCTCCTCCCCTCCCCCCCCCAACTTGGTGTCATTCACAAATTCATTAACGGGAGATTTGATCCATTCATCCAGGTCATCAATAAAGATGTCAAACAGAACTGGGCCCAGTACTAATCCCTGGGGGAGGATTCAGATTTGAGAATTCCACTGGAGCAACAGCTACAAGTAAAGAAAATCTCAAATTAACACCATTTGTGCCATTTGGGATTAGTCAACTACTTTTTATTTTCTGAACCCGAACAGCAGATACAGATCAAGCAGATTCTTATCAGAGGTAAAATGATGAATTTGTTGCTTTCTTAGCAAAAATGTATTCCCATTGTATTTGTCCTGTGAAAACCTCCTGAAGGTCTCTCACCCGGCAGTCAGTCATGTCTATATTCCTCCCACCACTCACTTTAAATTGTATTTGTGAGTAACTTCTGTCACCTTACCTTTACTCCTTGAATTAGGCCGTTCATTAGAAATGTATGTTTTGGGAAGGTTTCATGCAAAACCTGGAAAAGAAATACAAACAGCCATTTTTGCTGTATTAGCTCTAAATACTGCTCATGATGCACCCAACTTCTACAGTGGCACACCCACAGCATTATCACTGAACACAGAGGAAAAAAAATCTATTTACTCTTTAATTCACAGAGAAGGTATTTTGAGATTTCAGCTGTACTTGATAGAGACCTCACTTCACTTAAAACTTTGAGAAGGATCCATGTCATCCAGCTTCAATGTCTGAAATCTAAACAAACCACACTGAACCTAGAAAAATTATCTCAGCCCAGACTCTCCACACAGTTCTGTGTCAAGCACAGGGAGCTGTGAAGTGAGATGCATCATAATTCTGAAGTGACTGTTGGTATGGTGACATGGGAGTAGATAAAAGGGCACTTCTCTGTGTTACTGGGACAAATTCCATTCCAAGACCAACTGCAGTTCATATCCAAGAGACTGTAGCTGCATCAATTCTGTGTTTTAGGTGGAGTTTGCTTGGAGCTCTTCAAACCCTCACTCCTTTTAATTTGTAAGCATGTGTCACTCTCAAACACTAAATCCAAACAGAAAGCAACCAGCTACACTGCAAAGTAATTTGGTACAGTTGGCAGGTTGCTACAACTATCTCGCTAATCACAGGGAGGCTTCAGGTAGTGTAACAGGGTCTGTGCTCTGAAGCTTCTATTTAAAGTACAGCCAGGCCAGCAAAGATATTCCAACCTGCATGCACATATACCTGTAATTTTACCAAATTTTCAGGGCATTTTGGTCCTTAAATGTGTAATGCACCAACCTTTTGCAACACCTTGAAAGATAGTTTCTTAATTGTTGTGTTGGTTTTGAGTCAGAAAATATTTACATGCAAGGAATCTAAAACTTCCACACAGAAATACTGAAGTTGTAACTTGCACAGCAAAGTGGCTAAACTTTAGAGAACTTTTTATTTCATTCAGAAGACATTCAGTGAGAAAAAGCTTCAACAGATCACTCACCACCAGAGTAGGAGCTGTCAAGAGTCCCCAGGCAAAAAACTCCAAGAAGATCACTATGACAGCATGGTACACACTAGGTGAACCTATTCCTTGAGGCTAAAACATGAGAAAAAAAAAAGGTCATTTAGAACAGTAACACTCTGCCAGTCACCAGGCACACATGTGAACACCACATGAGGGCTAAGAAGTGAAACGGCGCAAACATTGGAGCACAGTAACTCACTGGTACTGACTGAAATTTTAACCCTTTTTTAACCCTTTGCTGCTAATGTCCTGAAGCATCTTAATCATCCTCTGTAGAATGTTACTGATGGTAGAAACAGACTCTTCTTCAGAGAATTGGTTCCTTTTCCTTGATAAAATGCCTAGACACACAAATGCTGCACAGAAACCAATCTTCCATAATTTCAAAACACAGCAGTGTTCACACTCCACTATCCCCAAGTGTAATTGCCTGTGTATCAAACAGATTTACAGTGATTCTGTTACTCACAGGCACTACAACTACTTACAAGGGCTTTGGTAGGTCCAAATCTTAAACAAATCAAATCAACCCTAAAATACTGAACAGAAGAAGTGAATCTCAGGAACAGCACTGGTCACATGCCGAATCATGAGAGCAGTTCTACTGGATACAGAGAACTTCAAATGAAGGAACACATCTGGTTAAGAGCTGAAAAAAAGGAACTTCAGGTTCTTTAGTAATTTAGTGTAATCACACATAGCTTTTGAGAACAGCAAAAAGATGGGTGGGGCAACCTGCTCACACTACTATGAGGCTTCCCTGTTGAACATGACACAGTTCACCATTTGCAAATGGAAGAAATGCTGCACTAGTTATTTTATCTGAAGTTAATATTAATAACTCATCAGAAATCCCATACATGTTTTTTAAGCTTATGAGTGCTGCCTTAACATCTGTTTTCCCATCTATGTGTGAAGGTGGTTTTGTATGAACACAGTGGCACTGACATGGCCAAAACTAGCATTGATACTGAGCGTGCACAGACAGACTGAGGTCCTCAGCTGCTTCCCAGGAGTTTCCAGTGATCTTGACAATGTGTATAAGTATGTGGTGGGACAATACAGCAAAGACTACACAGCCAGACTCTTCTTTGATGCATCAGTGACAGGACTGGAGAGTGGAATACAAGAATTTTCACTTCAACCCTGCCTAGTGAGGTTGTGGAATCACCATCCTTCAAACCTGACCAGACACAACCCTGAGCAAACTGCTCCAGCCAACTCAGTGTGAGGGAAGGGTGGAGAGCTGGATTAAAGATGTTCAGCCTTTAATAGTACGCAAGTTTCAGTTAGGTTGTAGTAGGGCCTTTCTTTTATTACCAGACTTCTACAAGTAATTTCTACCTTTTCTTTCCAAATTCAAAATTCCCAGCACAGAAAAAACCCAAGAAGCCTTTTTATCAGCTGTGGGAAATGAATACAGAAAACCACACTCACTGGCCATTCACTCCTACTGTGTGAGATGATCACAATTTTGAAAAGTAGCCATATCAATATGTAAAAGGTAACCTATAACAGTACCTTCACAAATTTGACTAGCAAATGCACACATGGATATTTCTGCTATTTTTTAAAGCCTATTCTCTTAAGGAGGTAACTTGTCAGATTTTATAGGTACAGAAAGTGACTGTAATTATCTTCACTTCCCATAATTCCTTTCCCTTTTCCACCCACAACCTTTAGTTTAGCTTTGTGTTGAAAACATAATGTGGTATGTTAGGACTTTGGACCCAGAAAAATGATTGTTTCCCAAGACCACTCCTCTGCTGCCAGCTCTGTGCAAATCATAAATAACAACCTTAGATGTTCAGCTCAAACCAATTCACAGAATTGGGTTCATTTTCATAGTACCCACTTCCCATTAAGTCACTGTCTTGTGACGCTCCAAGGTATTGCAGGCAGTGAGGTAGAAGTCACAAATCATCCTGTCCTTCCAACTACAGAGGCCAAAAGCATCTTCATTTTGTTCACACAGAGCACACACAAGCTCAACAGACACCTGTCTCCACACTGCCCACGTCCAGTTCTGGGCAAACCAAAATAGTAGAACAAAACCTGTGGTTGTCTGCACAGCTACACTGCTGGGGATTTCAGAGGCCTACAGGCAGGTGACGACTGCTGTCCTTGGCCCTGTCATCCAGCTGCGAGCAACCTCAACAGAAGTTAACACTAAACTGACAGAAGCAAACAGAAGTGACATTTAGATCACTAGGGTTAAATTAACTTCCTTGTTCCCTTCTCACTAGTCCTCACTTCTCACAGGTATTGTTATTTCTTCATATCTAGGAAAAAAATAGTAATGTAACCACATTTAGATCTTCACCTCTGCCACTGTTTCTACAGACTCTAAGTAGTAAAATTACTCCTGAGGTTGAAGAAGGAAGGATGCAGTCGACTAAGTGGTGGTTACGTTACAGTGTGTTAGAATACGTTATATATATTGAGTCCACAAGGCTTAACTATCTCATGTACCCTCCAAGCCCAACATACACTCACTGTGCAGGTGTTGAGGATTCAGCAGTGTCTAAAGCCACAAACCTGCCTCACTGTACATTACAAACTGCCTTACACCTAGAGAGAGAAGAAAAGAAGTCTCTGTATGAACAACCTGGAGGTGAGACATTCTAAAATAGTCAGTCTCAGAAGCATGTAGCCAGAGCAAAGTGTGTTGACATCTGGGGGAATCTGTGGCATGAAACAGTGCTCCAAGAGTGATCCCTCCACTGCTTAAACAAACACTCTGTACTGCCGGTTGTACAAATGATAAAAAGCGTCTATGTCAGGCAACCCTAAGAACACACATCTGACAACAACAGAGTAACTGTCAAAGCACCAAAGGGAATGAGGCCAAGACTAGAACTGCTGCCTCTCCACTGGAAAGGAAAAGGTATCAAATCAAGTAATAAGCTCTAGTTCTATCCAGCAGTGTCCATGCACAAACCTCCTAATTTCATGACTGTTTCAAAGATGCATAATCTTACATCAGATGGATTTCAAACAGTCATAATGGAAGACAAAATTAAAAGCAGTGTTAAAATAATTTCTCTAGTGTTACTGCCTCTCCTTAGATGAATCTGGCATCACACATTGAGGACACACACCAATACACATTGTATTCTGTGACACAGCTACCAAGTTGCAAGAAGACCTCCATAAAATTACCATCATGTGCCAACACTGCCTCGCTATGGGCACCCAGCGTAAACTGCAGCAGGAGATGCTCTGTGGAGACAACAGGTGCATTTTTCCCTTTTGGAGTTTTTTTTGTTTTCCTTTCTACCTCAGTATCTGTGACTAGAAATGACAATAAAACTGGCTGAAGTACCCCATTGGTAAACTTTGCTTGCATTTTCTTCACCTGTCATATACTCTTGACATCAAAAAAGTCAAACTGTTTAAAAATAAACCAATCAGGCAGGAGACTGCACATTTTGGTGGCAGATAATGACTGACTTGCCAGTTGGAGATATTAAATATTGGGCTGTTTTCATTTACCTGTTTCCCATAGCATCACCCAGCATGCTGGCTAAGCAAAGAAAATAAGGAGACTGAGCACAGAAGGCTACATAAATGTTTCAACAAATATTAAACAAAATAACATCTAAGGTTAAGTTTCTGAGGTTGTTATAAAGAACACTGTGCTATACCTACCTTAACTTTAAAAACAGATTTACATTCTCAAAGCATTTACTTGAAGGCAGAACATAGGACAAGCTGGTAGTTCTGTTGCCTAAGAACAATGTATCTAACTAACAACCCCTTTTCCCACAGTTTTAAAAACAACTGAAAACTGCAGAACACTTGTGACTTTGCGCTGTGCTTTTAAAACTGGTGGGAGACACGGAATGCAGTCATTATAACATCCTTCCTCACCTCTTGGAAAAAAAAGGTAAAGTTGAAAGATAAAGGAGGCTTGCAAGTATGTTGTTTTCTTATCGACATTTAGAGCTTGGACTAGATGATCACCGGAGATCCATTCTAATACCTATCATATTGTGTGATACTGTGGTAATTCTACAGATAAACTCTGAAGCACCTACAAGTGACAACACTGGCTCTGCATCTACTATTCACACTGAAATATTTGCATCTAACATTTGCACAAAAAACACATCCTGGAAAACATCAGCATCTATCACTGAAATTAGTTTTGCTTTTTAACCACTAAGTAAACCACAGAGTTGGTCACCATTGTGATGAACAACTGTAGTAACTCTGAGAACTCCCTGTTCTCCATTATTGGTTCCAAAAGACAAACTGAAAGGTCACCAGTAATTTGTCAAGATGTGTCCCCATTTGAAATAAGGATACTGTATTTAAAAAGAAGAATGTAAATCAAAGGTACACAAGGAAAGGTACACAGTGGAAAAACTCCAGAGTGAACGAGTAATATTGCTCATCAGTCAGAAGAAAACCAAGTTCCAACAGCCAAAACCCTTGGCAGCTTCCTTTCTTTTTAAAATTTACATATTTAAGAGGAAGCAACATAGGGGAGGGCCCTACCCAACACCTCTTTCCGGCACCCTTTATGAAACTTCTCTGATGCGAGAGACTCTCCCACTCGTTATCCTGTTTTCTCAGCCACTGAAAGAGAGAACAGGAGGCCGCAGTGATGGCCACGCTGTGACGGTCTATTCACTACCTGCGGGCAGAGCTCACCGGACCTGCAGTACCCCCAGAACAGCACGCAGTACACCAAGCCCTGCCGCCTCATTCCCTCTACACTGCCCAGGCTACTGTGCAGCTGGCTTCGCTGAGACGCAGTAGTCAGGCAGGCAGGGACGCGCGTGACATCCGCACCAGTGTGGTGGGGCAACAAACCAGACGATGGTGCATTGAAAACGAGCTTTCGGGCTGCATCCACCTTCAGCATTCAAGAGCCACAAACCTCGGTACACAAACCAGCCCGGCGCCCACCCAACACTCGCGGGCCCAGCGCTCCCGCCAGGCCCGGGCACACATGCCTATGTCCCTGCCCTCCCTCGTAAGAAACCGGGCTCCGACGCCGCGCGCTCGTCCTCCCNCTTTTTGGCCAGCATGATGCTGCGATTCACGGCGCGTTTCTTCTTCTTCCCGCCCTGGGTCATTTTACCGCGCCGCGGCCCCGGCGGGGAACGGGGCAGCCGCGGACCCTTTCCACAGCCGGGCCTCGGCCTGCGCTTCCCCGCGGCCGCCACCTCCACTCACGCACCCGGCGCCATCTTGGCTAAACCCCACGGCGCGCAGCCGCAGCTGCATCACGCGATCGTCCCATTGGCTGGCGTCGGTCACATGTGCAGGTTCGCTTCCCCTCCGGCCTCGGGCCCGGAGTCCTGCGAAGAGGTTGTGAGGGTTATGTGTTCAATCCTAAGAGAAGGGTCCAGAGCAGACAGAACCCAGCTGGAGAGCTCAGGTCAAGCGGCGCCTCCGTCACTCAGTACTGCCCTCTCTGACAGCCCCCACTGCAGGAGACGGGGTTTTTACCCTATCCAGGCAACACAGCCACTTAAACAAGCATCGACCCTCCGAGCTGCCTCCCTCCAACAGAACCTAGAGGAGCATTTCCAGTATTTTCCTCTCACCCTGAGCTCACTGAGGAGGCAGTTCTCCATGGACAGACATGTTCGACATCGAAATACGCTTGTAGAGTTGAAGAACATAACCACATAGAGAATCCATATTAAACCTATGTGGGAGACGTTACACTTTCTCTTATACGTCTTGTACTTGGTTTACAAAAGCTTAAACAACTCTCTTTCAGGTTCTGATTTACCACATTGCCTGGCATCATACTCCTTGGCAAAGAAAGTATTTTGGAGGTGTGGACTATCATTAATTTTTATGCTGCTTATAGTTCAAATTCCTTTGCTGTTGATGTCTGGCAGCACCAAACACAGCACCATCTGTCCACAACCAGTACCTAACTGCATTCTCTGCCTCAGACACAACTCCAGCCATATCCACATACCAGTCTTTATGTTCATTTTCTCTCAGTCCTCCATCTTCCTGTCCTATTACTGCATATCCCTTACTGCACGTTCTGCACATTTACATCTTCCCTAGCCATAGGAAACCTCAATTCTACTGTACAGACCTGCCGTCCTACCTACTTTACAGCATGACCACCAATATGTTAACAAGTGAGTGTAAATCACTCAACACTTAACATCTTAGACATCAAATTTGCCCACGCAGGCTGAGCAGACAATTAAAGAATTCCTAAATTTCACATAATGTCTAGATAAATATTACTTGCTTTTGCTTCATGGATTTCAGACAGCTACATGATTTCAAACATCAAACTCCACTTAAGTATGTAAATCCTGACATAATCAGCTCTGCCATTATTTAACTGAGAGGCAAATTCATCACAAACATTTAACCTCTTGAAGAGAAATGAAATTTGTCTTGCTACATCTTAACAGCTGTAGTGTCCAACTGTGCATTGTACAAGCTGCTAGCTGTAGAAGACGTGACTGTCTTTTTGAACTTGTAACAAAAAATGGAGAACACTTTTGTCCCTGAGGGAAACCCTTGATTCTAGATCACAGACAGGTCATGGTATCAACAGATTCAGTTGAGGTTCCTACAGACTGCTTTTAGTTGGAACTCTTAAGAACACTATCCCCAACATCCCAGTACTCTGCACCAGCTGTGTTGCTTTGGTAAATTCACGGATAATTAATTCCTGTCTCCTAATGGCCTCAAAGTTTCAGTTAAAAGTCACACTATGTGTGATCAAGATTAGAGTGGATGTAGTGTACCTGGATTTCAGTAAAGCATTCAACACGGTCTCCCATGACATACTCCTGGTGAAGATGGCAGCAAGGGGCTTTGACAGGAATATTCTATGCTGGATCAGAAACCGGTTGGATGGACAAGCCCAGAGAGTGGTAGTAAATGGTGTCACATCTAGTTGGTGACCTGTTACTAGTGGTATCCCCCAAGGGTTGGTGTTAGGTCCGGTCCTGTTCAACATCTTCATTGATGATATTGATGATGGGTTGGAATCCATTATGAGCAAATTTGCAGATAACACCAAGCGTGGAGCCCGTGTTGATCTGTTCGAGGGTAAGAGGGCCCTGCAGAGGCACCTGGACACACTGGAGAGATGTGCAGACTCCAACAGGATGAGTTTTAACAAGTCTGAGTTGTCAGGTTCTACATTTTGGTTCAAACAACCCCAGGCAGAACTATAGGCTGGGAATGGGGTTCCTAGAGAGTACTCAGGTGGAAAAAGACTTGGGGGTACTAGTGAACAGCAAACTTAGCATGAGTCAGCATTGTGCCTAGGCGGCCAAGAGGGCTAATGGCATCCTGGCCTGCATCAAGAATGGTGTGGCTACCAGGGCGAGGGAGGTTATCCTCCCCCTGTATTTGGCACTGTTCACACTGCACCTGGAGTATTATGTTCAGTTCTGGGCCCCTCAGTTTAAGAAGGATGCTGAGGTGCTGGAACAAGTCCAGAGAAGAGCAACTAGAATGGTAAAGGGCCTGGAAGGTAAGCCCTACGAGGAGAGGCTGATGGAGCTGGGTCTGTTTAGCTTGGAAAAGATGAGGCTCAGCGGTAACCTAATTGATGTCTATAACTACCTAAAAGGTGGTTATAGTCAAGCGGGGTTCTGTCTTTTCTCCCTGGACACTGGAGACAGGACAAGAGGTCACAGTCTTAAGCTCCAGTGCGGGAGGTTTAGACTTGACATTAGGAAAAGGTTTTTCACTGAAAAGAGTGATCCAGTTTTGAAACAGACTGCCCATGGAGTTGGTTGAGTCACTGTCCCTGGAGCTATTCAAGGTTAGTCTGGATGAAATGCTGAGTGGCATGATCTAGATTAGATGTTAGGTTTACTTGGTTTATTTCGATTTAGGTTGGACTGGATGATCTTAACAGTAACCTTAACAGTAACCTTATTGTTACTGTGATATTGTGATACACATGCATAAGAAAAAAAATACAGTATTTGCCCTCAATATGGATTAAAAGACGACTGCATTTGGTCACGCAAGATGCATTCTACACTTCAGCAGTCTTACATCAAAAAAGTAATCTGTTTCCAAACTGCCTGGAACTGTAGAAATGTATTCAGTGTAATCACACCAATATGTAAAAAAATCCTGACTACCATAGAAATTATTAAGCAGCATCCGTTTGTATATTTAGGCTCATAAATTTAAATTTATATTTAAAATATAGTGACAATGAAGGCAAACATTCAACATCTGAAAAAGTGTTACTCATGGCAGCAAATCTAAACATATGCTTAGCATAAAAGCAATTCTTACTGACCTAGATATGGCTAATGAATCTAATGTGGCTAATTACAGTCAGAACAACAATGAAAAGTTAAAGGTTAGAATTAAAAATGACATGATCAGCAAACATTCAAGAGCAAGCACTGAAGGGCCCATCAGCACAAACTTTTTCTTCCTTCTGAAAATATTTATAAATTTGGCTACCAGGAAATAATTAGAAAAAGTTACAAAAACACAACCAAACAGAAATTTTGAATAACTGGAGCAAAAGATATAATCTAATTAATCCCACTTGTTTTGTTGCATTTTCCCTCCCAGATTCTGCCCCCTCCCCCGCCCCAAAGTAATCTTAGTTCTAGATATGAAAAAACATAGAGCTTACCTGGAAAGAGCATTTTTGTGGAAAATAATCATCATTTAAAATGAACAACGAAAATAAAGACAATGAAACACTTGTTGGACTTGCATACAATAACTGAACATCACAGATAATGACACACTACTACACTACATATGTAATACCATATTATAGATAAGCATTATCTTTCCCATATGCTAAAAAACCCCTTATAGTATTTCAATATCTCATTCTTACAAAACACAGATTTCAGAGAAGAAAACAATGAATAATCTTCCTCATTTACAATAACCAGCAAGAAATACTGTCACCAGGTAGAAAATGTTGATTGCTTAAGTAGAATATATTAAAATACGGAAGTTACTGACAACAAAAGAAATAGAACGTTCACTTATCAATTTTAAAACAGTCCAACAGAACCTGTTACAGTTTTATGAATTACAGCCATAAAAATAAGTTAGAAACACAAAACAGTTACAGACTTCTAAGGTGAAAAAACTGTGTGAGTAACTGAAATGCAAGCATGTGCTACCAATGTAAGTTTTGTTCTGAAGGAAAAAGAAAAAAATAGTTTCTAAAACGTTACAGTAAAAAACCCCAAGGTGTTACCTTGTAGAAGCCAGATCTAGAACACTAATCAACCCATTAATAAGAAAAAAAATCAAAGATGTTGACTAGAACTATAAAATTAGACTACTGGGTGCTTGCAGATAGCAAAGGAATACAATGCTTAAATAAATGTTTGTTTTACTTAATTAAACACAAGATTTTTTCATCACCAAGGTGCTGATCTATTTTGTGTTGAGGTTTGTTCTAAGTTGTTATTATTTGACCATTTATCATGTATCCCAGAGATTCTCAATTAAAACTACCAAAAATTTCCAGTTAATCAAAAAAATACTAGAACTCCCCTCATGTAAGTCTTAAAAAAAAAATCCACAACGTCTCACATAATTCAAGTTATGGCAAATAAATATCTAGCTATAATTTTATAAATATTTAAATAAAATTCTGCTAAGTATAGGATAACTTCTTAAATATACAACTAAACTAACAAATCCCTTGTCTAAAAGTCAGAAAACTAGTTAAAGTGGATTTGTTTTTGGAATGTTAGGACTCCTACAGATTGTTTTCAAGGCAAACAACCTACTCTATCCCCTATTTCTCAAGGTGCTGTGCTTCTTTGGTGAGTTAATCAGTCATAGACTGAAAACTGCCTTTTTTTT
Source organism: Upupa epops (assembly GCA_013397515.1). Lineage (NCBI taxonomy): Eukaryota > Metazoa > Chordata > Aves > Bucerotiformes > Upupidae > Upupa > Upupa epops. The sequence continues at coordinate 13,061 of VZRI01009589.1, forward strand.
TAATTGTAAAATCCAGATATAGAAGTATCTCAATGAGAAAATGTGCATACACTCTAAGATTTCAAAGGTTACAGAAGTCAGTGCATGCTCCTCAAATCCTTTCTCTTCTCAAGAAACATTTGCTGTCTTTTCAAGCAAATGCCTCACAGGCTTTTCACTGTGGAGAGCTTCAGACAAGTCATCCCTTCACCTGTAAAAGGCAAAGAAAAGACAGCAAAAAAAAAAGGGGGGGGGGGAAGTAGATGTGTACAAAGAGATCTCTAATGGAACTGTCGACTGAAAGTATGGAAGAGTCACTGATATACCGACAGGAGTCACTGTCCCTTAGTAGGGGTGAACAGTAGATACACTGTTTCCAAAGTTGCATGACATTCCATTCAAAAGCAAAGAGCATCTATTCCTGTTTGTTCTTTAAACTGATCCTCGAAGACAAACATTGACAAATGCCCCTGAAGTGTTAAAACTGTGTTACACATAATGGAACACCAACAATGCTGTGATTATTTGGTCCCTTCCTATACAACTGGCTTCATTGTTCTCAACCTCCTTATGTTTTTGCATAAACTTGTCAAGGAAGTAACCAATTATATCACCTGAACATTTCCACTGTGATTCATGAAAGTACCACTGTGTAGTATCATGCAGGCCAAACTCCAATGCCGACATGATTATCAACATTTCTCACTTATCTAATACCAGTCATTCACATCACATTCTACACTAAGCAATGCACATATTTCACCTCATGTTGAATTTCAGTGGTGTAATAACTAAACGTAACTTTTCAAAGATTTCGCCACATTAAGTGTTTATAGGTAAAGGTTTAATATTAAACGCAGAATGACAATTGAGGGCAATACAAGATAGCTTTAGCTACCAGGTAGCAGTTATAGCATGCTGAGATAGATTCACAGTTCACAAAGCTTAACAAGCCCTTAGCATAACTCTGAAATTTCTCTAATGTGCTCTGATACAATAAACAAACAAAAAGTTGATAATCCATGTCATGCTGGCAGAAGATAAACACTAATTTTACTTGGCTGACCTAAGTGGAATTTTTCCTTTTCTATTTACAACACTTTATTAAAAAAAAAAAAATCTCAAAGCACCTTTACAGAATGTCCTTATCAACCCTCCACTGAAACGTAGAAAAGCGAATGAGGTAATTTGGTAAACATTTTAAAACATCTCTCTCTTCATAACACATTCATCAGCACAAGACAAGTGAAAAAGAGCATGAGGCAAAGAAAAGAATTCATTTTTACCAGTCACCCTTAGAGGTAAGTAACTGCTGATGTGATTGTATAAATGTATAGCTTTGAGTGGATAAGAAGTCATTCTACATTAATATCCATTGTGAATACAGGAACAGTGATTTTTAAAACAGCTTTTTTGTTTATTAATTCTAGCATGTAGTGTGAGTCTCCTTCTGGCTATATTCAAATACTTTAAATGAAGTGGTCATAGAAGTCGGACTGGTCTAAATTCTAATTACATCTAGATTTCTTTGTGAAGATTTCTGGGGTTATGAACTGAAGAACAGCATACTTTTATATTTATCTATTGCACAATTAATGACTTTTTCTTTACATAGCCTATTAAAGTGATTTTTATTACTAGAATAAAAATCAAAAAAACCCCCAGAGGATAAATAAAGCATAAAAGTTGATTTATAATCAATAGAAATAAGAAGAATGAACATTACATCTGAGCAAGCACCCCATCACCCCTTCTAGTGGCAGGGGTTCACAGAGATATCACATCTGATAGAACACTACAGGCTAACCTGATGATGAAAACTGGAGTATCAACACACATTTTCAGCTTTCACTCTGGATTTCTCCCTTTGTGTACTTAGGTGAGAACGTTAACATTCTTATGATAGTTTTACATAACAACAGAATTATAATATTATAGTTTAATAACAGACTTCTGTTATTAAATCGGTCTTCTAGAAATATAAAAATATTTGATATTATGAAAATGCCTTTCATTCATACTTCAATCTTCACAGTTGTAATAACACCTAATCTCAACCTTCACATTAGAACTATGACACATATTCAGTTGATTTCATGTAAATAGACAAACAGATAAAAACATATTTACTAAGATTAAATGTAGTCAAATTGCAAAAACATACAATCTGACAATGCTGTCATGTGCTCTTCAAAAGAGTGCATAGGACATTATTTCTGCAGCAAGTCAGTACAGTAAATTATTTTGAAGCAATCCCAGTCAAATCTGTAAACATTCCTAACTGCAGTTTCTTGGAAACTTTTTGTTCAAGTTTTTATTACCAAGTCGCATTGGATATTCCCCTGCCACTTCTTTTTCTCCCCCACCATCAGTTACAGGCAGTATTATCATCCACCTCTAATCCCTCTGGCTGTTCAAAACTGTTCATAAGCATTTCTTCAACAGATTCAGGGTAGTAATCCTCTACTTGCAGTGCATGACGACACTTTTCCCATGCCATTGCTAGCAAGGCCCCCAATGCACATTCTTGAGAAGCAGGCTGATGAGGAAGTCTGCTATGCCTTAATGGGATTTCCTGCAGGTTTGGGATCATAACCATATAGGAAAGTAGCTGCTATTACAAGGACGGCTCCAAAGAAAAAGACACTGAAGAGAACAGGGATGGAAAAAGAAAGTTAGCTCATTTTAGTGGATGCCATTTTATGTATGTTATACAATCAAAGAAAAGGAGATTTTTTTTCCTTTGGGGACACAAGGATAAACTATATTTGTCCAATTTATATTAAAAAACATTTGTATATATTATTCATAGAAGGATGCTGAAAGCATTTGAAATAAACTCACATCTACAAAGATACATATGATTATATTGACATAATGTGGAAATGAAAATTTTAGTTTCATGGAAGAGCTATTAAAAGAAATCAGACCAATTTTTTGTTGGTTTGTTTTTGGCTTTTGCCTAAAGCTTTGTGCAAAAGTCAAAGCAGTGTAACTACCATGTTTACCCAGTCACTCTTAACATCCTATTTGCATCATCCGAAGGCGTGTTCACATTGAAGTTTTATGTCGAAATGAATTACAGCTGCCTAAGACCAGTTTGCATGTCTTAATAATCTAAGTTTTGGCAGATACATAGAGATAAGGAAAGATAATAAAGGAATCTTTTGAACTGTTGCATATGGGTCTTTCAAGTTGTTTTGACAGTTAAAAGTCTGAAACAAAGTACCCAAAGACTACAAACAATTGGTACATGTTTTAAAAAGAACCTCATAATAAAGTCATGACAATGTTGATAATTTGATCCTCCAAACAAAATGTAGGCTTTCCAGAACTGTGGTGCAGGACACTATGATCCTCCAGAGAATACATTTAGCCTATTGGTGGACATGATCCATTACAACATGTGCAAGCTTAATATTGTAAATCTATTATCCCAATCAAAAATGTTTGTTATAGTTACAGAAACAATTATGCAATTTCAATTCAAGTAAATTCACTGGGCATAAGGAAGGTAGTAAAGGTTAAGCTTGATTAACTCTAGTTAATAAAGTTTAATTAAGATGCCTTCAAGTTCTACATGCTGCTAGTTGGCTCCATCCCATTTAATTATTAACCATTTCACTTTGTTTGCAGGAGCTGGTAAGTTACTTATTAATTTTCCATTTGAGAACACAAATTGTTAAACCACTTTCTACAATTGTTTCAACTGGACAAGTATAGGCTACCTATAATTTAAGTTCAATGACTTCCACTAAGTAGTTGTTCTACTTCCTTTTTTGAGTGTTCAAGTAAACTTGTCCTAATATTGCAAATACTACTTTTAGATAAAACAATGCTTGTTTGTATCAGAAATGAATGTAAATATTACTTAAAATATTTTTACCTTTATAAGTATGTGTAATATATGTGAGAGCAAAACCCTATTAATACATCTGAAAGTTAGAATATTACTTGCTCCATATATTAACAGGCATTGCCAAGAGAAGCACTACCGCAGAGCTTGCCCATGCATAAAACCTCCTGTGTGCAGAGCTATTAAAAACTTATCCACAAAACATCAGTACACAGTGTATTTGGCCCAAGAGCACATAGCAAACATTTTTCTCCTTTCATGACTGTTTTCACTAATAAGTAAGTCTTTAGAAAAAAGTTCTGATTAGGCAACTAATTGCCATAGTGTCACTTCCATAAGCATATGTTTGCAATTATCTCTTTTAGAGACTGTGTTGAGATTGGATGAACACCAGCATAAAAAGATCTTAATCATTATTCAGCCATAACTCCTCCTTCAATGGGCTGACTTGTGGAAGATCCACCCATTTACAGGGCAAAGAGAATATCAGAGCCAGGCAACACCTTTCAACAACTTTGCTGAGAATAGCCAGCAGAGGGGAGCCTGGTTCACGGAGCACAGCCACAGGTGCCAACACCGAAGCGTCTAGCCGCAGCATAAAGGCAAAGGAGAAGATGGACAAACCGAGAGAGGTGGGATAGGGAGAATGTGAAGAAAAAAGTACAGTGAACACATAGAGCCTGCCATAAAGTGATTTTCCAAAAGCCAGATTTTGAGATTCAGTTACAGAAAATCTAATCTTGCCAACTGTAAAAATTAAGTATCAGTTATGACATGTTATGGAAGGAAACTTTTATGTCCAAGCTGTATCTAATTTTTACAGTTTAATCTGGTAAGCATTCTTATTAGCATACACAGAAAACAATTCTTACCTTGTAGGGACAAAATCTTGTAGCCAGAAATAGGAGATCAAAGTTGACAATATAATAGAGAGAGAAGTTGCAAATCCCTTCAAAATGTTGTCTGCATATTTTATAACAGCAGCAATCACCAGCCCTCCAAGTGCCTAAAACAAATTATGAGGTTTGGATTTGTGTGATAATTCTACTGAAAACATCTGTTTTTAAAAACATGCACTCATTTAAGGAAAGGGTTTTGTCTATGTTTAAGAGCATTACAATTATTTTATGTTATGGACATGCACTTTTGAAGACAAATACTGGAGGAATTATTCTTTCCCCATTAAAGAGTGTGTTGAGGATATTACTATCACTATATTAATGGAGATGCTTGCACTATATAGCTTTAGCCACAACAGGAAAGGCACATATGTGTATTTTAAACATTACAAAATATATAATGCTTACATGCTTTTATGTGGTTTTATGTGGCACTGTACACAGTCATATACTTATTATATTTAGAGGTTTATTCTAATAGCAATAGATCAGACTTTTGAGTACAAATTTATCCACAACTTCAATGACACCTCTTAGTTTCCCCAGTCATCCACATAAGAGTAAATCCGAAATGCCCTCATAGAAACATATGATATAAGGTATCTCACCTGTAGAATAACAACTATCCAAGTAAGTTTATTGTATCCTTGAAAAAATCCATTCTTTGATAGTTTCTCTCCATCATAAATGTATACACCCATCAGTCCAAATATGCTACCAAAAAATCCTGAAAGCACAAGTTTGATTTAAAAGCTTCAGGTGGAAAATACATAAACAAGCCCCTCATCCTCAGTGACTATGTATCTCTGATTTTAAAACAGAATGCCACTCGCAATATCATTCTGTTCAAATACAATTAATGTTCAGGCTTACTATGTTCTTTAAAAAGGTATTTTCCACATTTATAACAAGTTTTGCCTGTATATATTCTTATCTTCACCGCTTTCTACAGGACTAACAGTGATTTTTGTTTATGGCATGTAACAAAATTCACTTCAGCACAACTTCCTGAAACTAGTCATAACTGAAGACTGAAGTAACACTGTAACTTGGACAGAAATAACAGGGAAAACCTTCAGTGGAAGAGAGAGTCTCTGACACAGCAAGAGCAAGACTTGCCAGAATGCCAATCACAATACACAAAGATTTTGGAAGTGCCATTCTTCTGAACCAGTCTCAATTACCATGATTGTTTACTAGTAAAGACTTAACTTCCAAAGAAGAAACAGATGAGAATTAAAAGTTTGATTTGGTAAACATAGCGTTCTTCCATCAAAAGAAAACTTCTTTGCAACCTAAAGAGGTGGCTTTGTTTTGAACAAAATAAAAGCTTCTCTTTGACTACTAGTAATTGTTTTCACAGACATAATTAAAAATATAGGTTTCATTAAAGTTAAACTATTAAGATGCTAGTGTACAGTAAAAACTCCATTTTTCAACAATTACTCGATTTCCATTTTTGTCTACAGTTCTAATAATTCTCGATGGATATGAAAATTAAACTCAAGCTGGACATCTGTTTTTTGTTTATGTTTTAAGCAAAGCTCTATTTCAAAGCTCTTGCTTATGAATGACTTTTTCCTGAATGATACAATGTTTTTAATGGGCAACTTCCGGGTACTTGCCAAAAGGATAGATGAACATATTTTTTAAATTGTGATTTCATACCTTAGATATTTTCTAGAAGTTCTATCAGGTAATCCTTTTTGAAACACAAAATCATGGATTTAATTTTTGAATTTAGAACACCTTAACAGTAACATTCTACAGACTTTTGTATGGAGGCAAACTAAACTCAATTAAAAAAATAAAGAAATCAGTAGATCCAATCCTCACTATTATCACAGACTTCTGTTTCTTTATACATCAAAGTGCTAGTTTCTTATTAGCTTGACTAGTTGTGTTTAGATACAGTCTGTTCTGATGATGCTGGATTTTTTTTGTAAAACAGGATATTCAGTATAAGACAGAGCTGACTATCAAACTAGTGAACTCCAATGCTTTCATATATACTTTTACAGAAATATGTTCTTATTCATATTTAGGAAAAAAGATGTAATTTTTAACATTTATCTTGATTTTTCACAGTACAGTATTCCTAAGAGATGACTAAAATGAAACTTACCAAGCTGAATATTTCTGATCCACACAGACTGCTTAGTTTCCTTTAAAATTTTCTCAAAATAAACCCCAGCAAATCCACTAGAAAAGCATGCTATAAGAACAGCAATCAGGCCTACAAACTGTGATCCTGCTGAATGTTCCTTAGCAGCTGTTGCTTGAGAGTCTGAAGGCCACTGGATGTAAAAAGTTATACAAAATTCAGGGGATTAAACAAAATCATGAACATCTATGAAGTATAAATATATTTTCTAGCAAAAGTATTAGTTGCTAAATACATACAAAAACACGCTTGTGAAGTTTTGGATTTTGCACTACAAATACTTCTAACATTCAACACATTTGTAAGTTCCTGAACTAAGAGAATACCCATGTGTTTAAACAGCTCCAGGATTTATGTTTTGTAAAGCTGGAACTTTTTCTGATTACCAGCATGATTTATCATGGACATTCACAGATACCAACTGTTGCCACCCAACAATTAGTTACCTTACAAATACAAGCTCAGTTAGAAAACCACTTACACCAGCTGTCTTAGAGATGGGATGAATAGTTTTTCACACATCCTGATCTTTAGCACTAATGCAGATGACTAGAAGAAGCTGAGATTTATGAATATCTGCATACCTCTGCAATATATCTAATGCTAACAGAATAAAATGCAATGCCACAGACAAAAACATACCGAAGATTCTGCTAATTACTATCAGACTGTTCTGTTCTCATTTTTAATTATTACATTTGAAAAATGCTATAATTTTATTTAAATGCTTGATTTTTAAAATAAAAACTTGTAGGATATGCTGAAATCTGCTAAAAACACTTTGTCTTCTATCCGTGATCCAGGCCTCTGGAATCTACAAACTCCTGTATCAGCACTATTAAGAACAGAGACCAAGTTTGCCTCTTGAAAAAGTTTAAGTAAATTTGCCATGCTGAAAACTTAGCACAAGGTGAGCAGCAGGACTGTGCTGGCACAGGTAGTCTGCGAATCCTTAATGTCTGAAGAACTGTGCTAATAAATGTCACTGTCACTAATACTTGCAGGTTGTTTCAAAGTCCTGTCATGTGCTACAGTATAGCACTGCGACACAAAAGGTGCTATCTTCTAGCTTTGAACCATTTCTAGTGGCCTCTAGCCCCAGATGATTGTGATTCACAGCTCCTGACCACACTCAGGTGTTTGTGTGCAGCTTGCAGAATTAGAAGGCCCTATAATCAGTATAGAAATCCACGTTCATGGAAGACATTCAATAAACACAAAGGTCCTGCTACTATTTACCTGCACAAATGCCACTCCCGTCATCAGTATTACTAATGAAAGCCACTGGTACACACCCAGTTTCTTGCTCAACATGGACACAGAAAACAGTGCTGTGGTAAGAATTTTCAGTTGATACGTCACCTAGAAGAACCCAGACAGTTATTACCACATAACTCACAGGCTTTTTTGAAACATAGAGAATTCAAATGTACAGTACCTGGTATGTGGCTGCATCTAGGTTTGACAATGCTACGTACAGCAAGTTATTCTGCAGCGTATAAATTCCTGATGGAATGGCAAGTTTAAGAGTTTCCATGGGTTTATTGAGGATTTCATCATGTAGCACTCTGTTCAGAGTCCGTAAATTGCACTCTACCCAAAGAAACAATAAAAGAAATATGCATTCACTAAAAGCAGGGGGCAACAAAGCAAAACAAGACAGATAGCAATGTTCTGTTCAAACTGTTGCCCCCTTTTTACTTGATCACTGCTATCAAGACCTCAAAATACCATCTAGGCTTGTATGACTTTTGTGATCATCATACAAGAAAAAGAGTCTGCAAAGTATCTTCCTGAAGACTGCAATAGCAGAACTAGAACAATTGTTCAAAATACTTACATAAAACTTACTGAAACCGTATCAATGTTTGAAGATGATACACTAAAGAACACCACTTACAAAATGCACATTTAGAAGCCTACAGTGATTGGCATTGATGCCTATACAATGATATTCTTAAGCTACTAAAGATTAAAGGAATTGGATAAATTCTGTAGAAAATGTACAAAATAAGAACTAGAAAACATCTAAATAGTTCTATTGTTTTCAGCTTAAAACAGTGCTTCTTCCTGTAATAATGAAATTGTTTCCTCCTTTCTGCATCTGCTGTTTATTAATTGTTATCCTAAATTTTCATCATGCTTTGGACACAAAGCTTTTAGGGTTTTTTTACTTATACATATGAATGTCTTAAAATGCTTAAGCAAACACTAGTTTCAAGTTGTCAACTGAAAATTTATTCTTGTGCTCCTCAGTTTCCACATTCTTTAAAGACAACTCTTCTTGTACAGTGTGTTGAGGAGTGACGTATGATTAGTGACTTTCCAAGACTATGTTGTATATGAGAAGAGGAGAGATGCTTTGTTGTAGGCCTGTACTCACGTGGCTGCTTTGCAGTTGCCACAACACACCATACTGATTAGGAAAATTACTTGCTGCAAAAGTTGACACATACTGCTGTCTTTGTAGACCAACAGAACACAGGCCAAAATCTTCAGAAGTTCAGCAATAACTACTGCAGTAGAGGATAAGTAACGAGGTCCTTCTTCTTTCAGTGTCCGAGAATAACGCATAGTTAAAACTAAACTTGTGGTCTGAAAAACCAGGATGCCCAAGGAAAGGTATTTTAAATTGGCAGACATGTCTTGTTTTTTTTCTTTCTGAAATAGAAAAACAAATAAACAAACCAAGCCAGGGTTTGGTAATACTGCAGGTAGATGTTTCCCTTATGTATGAACATGTTAAGAAAAGGGCTTAAAATATGTGATTACAAATGGGGAAACAAATCAGAATATCAGGCGTTATAAGCAATAAAAAACGAAATTAATTTTTTCTTATATGTAATAATAACAAAGTAAGGAATACTAACTGATAACTACCTTTCCACTAACAGATTCCACAACAATCTTCCAAGTTCAATCAACCATGGATTTCTTTATGTAGGTGAAGGCTCAGAAAGTAATTTAGAAGTGAAAAAGGCCCGCATTGTGGTACTGCAGAGTGCCCAGTATTCCAGTTCCCAGAATGAAGAGGTTGTCTCATTCTTGCATTCCAAAGTTTGTCAGGTTGCAGTTTCTGCCTTGTGAGTTGAAGCAGTGCCAGCTAAAGGCAGGACCAGGGCAGAGCTGCTTTAGATGAGAGTGAGAGGTATGCCTGACAATGAAAGAGAGCTGTGGGAAAGCAGGGTTGGATAGGAAGATGTGGGATGGAGGAGCTACAGAAGAGACAGCCCTAAACCTGTCCTGGTGATTATCCAGCTCAGAAGCAATTAGTTTAATATAAATGACTAGGTGATTGAATCTCTTATATCATACTGAGTACCTCAAACCTTAGATTAGTAAAGCTGTATCATCCTCATCTCTGCCATGAACTTTCACCAGGCTGATGTGATTTTCTTGGCCCTTTATCACCAATTAAAGATTTATCCTACTGCACAAGACAAGTGGAGAAAGCAATTTGCATGTTGCAACTACCATATATTACAATAAAATTAAAAAATGCATCACTGCTATTCACATTATTATATATTTCTGTTATTCTTTATAAAATGAGTATTTCTATATGTGCAGAAATGAATTCTTTCTGTAAAAATTAAGTAGTAAAAAGGAGGTCCCATGCAGGGATGAAGAGGGGACTCTGAAGAAGCATAGCAAAGATAGAGGAAGAAAAATGAAAAAATTCCACTGAGAGAAAATACAGAATCGCACTTCATTGAAAGGTCTGCCTATGCTACTGGAGAAAACTGACATTGTAAAATGCACATTTCTGTGAGCCAACCTGTACAATTTCTTCCACCTTTACTATTTACCCCTGTTTTTAGTAGAGACTCGACAATCTTGAAACACAAAGTGTAATAAATGGTTAAGATCAACACCACAATTTCATGAAAATACACTAAAAATTAAGTTTTAAAACTTTCTGATTTTCAGTTTTCAAAACGTTTCTGAACAAAGTACAGATTATGGGAACACACATCTCTCCTGAATTAATACCCAAATTTCTACATTCTGTGAGCCTGTGAAATGACAATGGGTTTTACAAATGTCCAAAATTCTCAGAAATCAATGCCTTAATCTTGAAAACATGTCACAATGTCAGAAAATAATGCTCACATTAATTGCTTGCCTAGAGACAACCAATCTCGCTACTCAACAGTTTTTAAAAGTAGCTTTAAAAGTGAATTGCTAATATCTTATTTACAAGCAAGTATCAAAACCTTCAGAATGAAAGCATATCAAACTGTTGGGTCTGTTGTTCAATCTATCAGCAAAGCGACATACATACCACAATATTATGTTGAACATCGGTCTTGTCTTCATTAGTATTCATAATAAACAAAAGGATCTTTCCCCAGTTAATGTGTCTCAAAAATATGTCAGCAGCAGGAAATATTTACAACAATTCATTAAAACTGTTTCAAGAGCTTCCAAAATTCACACAAAATGGACTTGCTCAGAAATAAGGAGATTTGTTAAAAGCTGTCCTGTCAATGGTTGGCAAGACAGGCTTGTGAACAAGTGTGTGAAGTTTCACACACTTATAAGCTGTACTTACAAATAGCTGGTTCAAAGCAGGAACTACAGTGTCCTGAAACCTATGTACACCAATAAAATAGCCACCCTTCACTGAACACAAATAATGTCTTATCAGTTCTCCTGGTCCCTCTTCCTTTCTTGTAAAACAGTTTGTAGAACTGCAAAATGAGAACTGGATCCAGAAGAGGAGCCAAATACTGAAGTTCAGGCAGTTGAAACGTCTTCAACTGAAGCCTCACAGCAGGTTTAAAGACTACTACCAGAGGTATAACTGCATTGTTCCAGCTGTAAGTTCCTGTTACACTCACTGCAATACTCTGTGCAGTCATATGCTAAATGAATTACTGTCATAACCAATGAAATTAAAGTTTCCACAATATTTCCTGTACAGCTAAACCAGGCTTAGATTTCTTACTGGGCTTTAGAAACACTACTCAGTACTCTGCAGGACACACCTCTTCAAAACTTGGATTTAGGCTTGTTCATTCAAAGACTGGAAGATGAGTGCTTACTATGACCAACTTCTGAACTGTATCTTAAAATGAGAGGTGCTGAACACCTGCAACTGCCTGATGGGAAGGAAGCCTGTCAAACAGGGACTAAGCTCATTATTCTTTTATTTTATTAGTCTATGTAAGAAAAAGTAAACTGCCTCTGCATACTTCATTCAGTATACCACACAGACACGCCTTACAGCCAGCAATGTGGAAGGCAGAGGAAGAGGTCAAAGTCAGGTTTACATAGGAAGTAAACACACAGTAAGCCATGTAACCTTTGACTTCAGTATACACAGGTGGATACTACATAAAGGGTTGTTTCTCCTTGAAAGTGTAGAGGACTCTGGAAAGGATTTAAAGTTAGATTTAAAGCAGAGAAAAATAAGCTATACAGAATGCAATACTTTCAGCTCAAAGCATCATATTGTGCATAGTCTGAAAAACATCTGTTCAAAGGAAGCAGATTATTTTTTAAGTGGAAAGTTAGATATTTCCATTTCATAATATTCAATCTGACAAAACGAATATATTTCTGACTCACTGATTCTCATCTTCCTTAGTTATTTCTCCATCACAGGCTAAATTTTATTTTGCACTCTATTTTTATAATATCCCTACAATTGAACTCCTAAATTATCAGTAAATTAGAATGTTTGCAGACAAAATAATTAGGCCAAAAGGAAAACTATCAATTTGATTTAATGAACAGTAAACATACCATACATATTTTTGCCCCTCTACCCATTCTCAAAAATCACTAATTAGTCAGGATTTACTACATGAGCAACAAGATGAGTAGTACAGGACTTTTTTGAACCTTAAGATTTTGTCTTTTAAAGATTTGATGTATAAATTTCTGCACTTCTCAGCTGCTAAATATCTACAGTAACAGAATCTTGTGGAAAATTAAGGACTAATTTACAATTTTCTTATTCTTGAATTTGTAAGAAGTCTCAAAATCTAGCAGAAATTACTTTAGTCTGAGGTATATAAAACACTAAAAAAAGATAACTAGAAGAAAATGTGACTAACCTAATTTAAACACTCTATTTAATAAACACAGAGACTAGAGATTGCCTTAAGATATTTTCCAAAGATGACTGGAATTACACTGAATACTATGGAGATGTTCCAGGAAGCATGGCTTTACAGCATCTGCAAGAAGGAAAGAGCAAGAGCAGCCACACAGATGCAGACACTTCTAAAATTCATACCATGCTGAAACAAATAGATTAAGATAAAGTCAGCACAGAACTGTTAAGACCTAACTGTGTCTTGGATACATCAAGTATCCAAGTTGTTCAACATGGTTTAGACTCATTTAAATGTTAAGGTTGGGGTGCCTTACCTCGCCTTACCTCTTCACAGCTTATTTTATAAAAAAAAAAAAAATAGTTCATGAACAAATTATTCTAATTTTATTTTAATGTGCATTTCTCCTGCATCAATTACATTTAAAGTTCTTTCAGTATGCCAGACTATCCACTCTTCTGCATTATGTTTCATTAATTCATCCCATATTACTAAGAAAGCTTTTCTAACATTTGCTACAGTTGGATTACTTATTATAGTCATTAAATTTAATTTTCCTTACATTCTCTTAAGCTTCAAGAGAATGTGAGAAAAAACTTGAGAGAAAAAATCAGCATCCAAAAACCTTTGAGCATCCAACACTATGTCAAAAAGCAAGCACAACTCATACTTAGCACCTCTCACTATAAGACACAATTGAAAAATCACTTAAAATAGTTTTGGGGTACCTATGGTCATGCTTTCCATACATCGAGGTCCACTGACCACTTACCTCTGGCATATTTTTAGAGCAAGTTTGTATGGATAAAATGAGAGGAACTCATGAACAGACATGATAAAACGTCGTGCTGGTTTAGGCTCCCATTCTGTGATTACACTTCCCTGGCAGAGCTTAGGATGCTACACAGGCACAAAAGCAAAGGCCTTCCTAAATGAATTGCCTAGAGATGTATCAAACTGAAATGTGTATACTGAAACTCTGTAGCCTGACTGAAAGGTGCTGTTAATTCATTTCTACATATTTATAAAAATATTTTACGTGAAAATAGCATACTGGCAAGTTTTTCTTTACTCCTTCCTACACTGTCACAAGGGAAGTTGAATTTAAAAATTCCAAATTACTAAGTAGTATTCCAAACTTCATAGTGATGGCATGACATGAATAACATTCCTTCCTATCCAGCTGTGAAATGTGTTCACTGACAGTTTTAGAAAAAAAAGTCATGTGACTGGAGTTTTGCTACTGCTAGCTCTTATTCCGTTTTATGACAAACAAGTTTAAGACTGCTTAACCAAACAAAAGTTTGGTTACTTGTACACTAGCCAAAATACAAAGCTAAACAAAACCAGACAAATGGCCTCTTAAAACTGTGACAAAGTTTAAGTTCTGCGTGCCAGTGCACTGAGTTCCATGTCTGGGACCTGCCAGAAAATAAGCCATGACTGAGTCTGCCTTATTGAAGGAAAAATTGAGTTGAAAGTAAGAGTTTATGATTTTTTTCTAGTAGAAGAGGTAAGGACATTCTTCCTGGGCATGCACTTTGAAATTAAGACAATGTGATCCTGTTCCTTTAATCTGCTATCACATTTCTCAAATGAAATGTGAACTATGTGCTGATGCTACGCCTACATAAACACTGTAAGCTGGCAACAAAGAGGCACAACTGGCAGGTGGGGCAAGACTGCAGGTTCACAGAACTTGAAGAACTTAGTTTTATAAGGCTTTTTATAAAGTTGTTCGGACTGGAGAAGAAAAGGTTCCAGGGAAACTTTACTGCGGCTTCTCAATATGTAAATAAGGCTTTTAGGAAAGATTGTTAAAAAAAAGGATAGAAAAAAGAGTGTTATTACCATGACCTGTTGTGTCAGGACAAGGGGCAATGGTTTTAAACTGAAAGAGGGTAGATTTTAATTAGATGCAAGTAAAAAGTTTATTATGATGACAGTAGCATGGCACTGCAACAGAGAAGATGATATTGCAACACCTTCCCAGAGAAGTTATGGAAGGTCCTTCATTGTTAACAGTTCTACGGCAGGTTGCATGGGGCTTTGAGCAACCTCATCTAGTAGAAAATGTCCCTGCCCATGGCAGGGAGGTTGGAGAACTGGACTGTCTCTAAAGGTCCCCACCAACCCAAACCATTCTATGACTCTAGATTTATTGTGATACTGAGGGTGCATAGATCTTTCAGAATCCATTAAATACTGCTGAGCTGGGTTATAAACAAGATAGATGTAATTTTCTTCACAACAGCTAGTATGGGGCTCTCTGTTGTATGTGGGCTGAAGACAGCTTCAGTGGGTGCTTACACAGAGGCAAGGCCTTTTCTGGCCCTCAAACCTCCCTATGCACCAGCAAGCAGACTGGGGGTGCACAAGAAGTTGGGAGGGGACACATTTGGACAGCTGACCTCAGCTGGCCAAAAGAACATTGCAGACAACATGATATCACACTCAGCACATAAAGCTGTGGCAGGGGGAGGCAGAAAGTGGGAGATGTTCATAGTGATGGGATTTGTCTTTCCAAGTGTTACCTTTGACGGAAGCCAGGTTTCCTGGGGATGGCTTAACACCTGCCTGCTGAGGTGAAGTAGTGAACGAACCCCTTTGCCTTTTGCATGTGACTACTGCTTTACCTATTAAACTGTATCTATCTCAATCCAAGAGGTGTTTTCTCACTTTTGATCTTCTAGTTCTCTCCCTCATTGCACCAGGGCAGAGAGCAATCACGCAGATGAGTGGTGTTCATTTGCACTGAGCGCTACCCCACAACACTAGGCCTTTTTTAAAATCATACAGATACTTTTTAGCACTTACAAGTCCACTTACCCAAAGCACAGTTACTCATTACATTGCAACTGCTAAGAATCAACCAATAGTTTATACTCAACCCTGGTCCAAAAACCTAGCTTTTGCCAAGGATAGTGGAGGTTATATGAGGGATTCACTGTTCAATCACTCAACCAGGAATTTCCATCACTGCCAAGTCTATCAAAGGGAACTCAATTATATATTAACTAATGTCTAATTTTAGACATGCTATAAATTGCTTGGGACTTGGGTAAGGTTTTCTTACAACTTGACAGAAAACCTAGTAGACGAGGAATTTTGCATTACTTTTATTTAACAATCTCAAAAAAATTAGGTTTTGTTGCTTTTTTTCTTTTGTGGGGAAAAAAAAGCATTCTAACCTATGTATTAGGCAGAAAAAGGCCAGGCATTGTGCCTCTTAAATACGAAATTTGTGGGTAGTCTTTATGCCCCTCCCCTCCCCAGCTTGATAAATAGGAAATCACATATTTTCCTGGATGCTACTGTATATTAAATAGTATTTCAGAAAAATCTAACACCAGCAATTCTTGTAATATGAAGTGTTCAACTACGTGCACAGTAGTGCAACGGTTTTATATTGACCTAACTGTCATTAAGCCAAACTCAGCCTGCCAGCACAGCAATTTGATATAACCTGCCTTAACTGCCTCTTTTTCAAACAGTACATACACTGTGTTCATTGTATAGATCACAGTACAGAAAGATCCTAGTGGTCACACTGTGGTTCTCTGAGCAATGAGGCATTTAGTTCTTGTTTTTAGTTCAACTGCCCATCCCTCCCTTCAAGCCTAGAGAAGTGCAATGCCATGAGCTAAGGCACTGCCAGAATACAACTCCAATGAAGGAGCTTGATTTAAGGTGCTGAGAGACCAAATACTGAATACAGCTGGGATTTAGCTACAGCTTATGCTATTTATGAATTACTAATCAAGACTAGGTGCTTCAGGCAACGCAGCCACCCTCAGTCAAGGTGACCTACTTTGATCAGAGTAACACAAACTAGACGCTACAGTGAAAATAAAACTGTAGGTGCTTATTGCAAAAATCTAGTATCTACAAATAATGTTAGACAGCTAAACAGTGTACCGAAGGCACACAAATAAGAAGGTTCAAAAATTCTACGGGAGAATCCTGAATTCATAATCTCCTTACATTATTACACTAGAGTTTAAGAGATATTAAGAACTTCTCTCCTCTAGAGACAACCTCTGTTGATGCTTCCCAGCTGTGCAGTCTCTTGTGTTCCAGTGATGGCACCGAGACTGAACAAACCACATTCGTATGCTGTGGATGGAAGAAACTGGGAAAGAACAAGCCCAGATGGCAAGCAATTCACGACTAAGAAAGAAATAACTTTAACTAGCAAGGCTATCTCAAAGATCAAGAATGTGTTGCCCTCACTTAACACTATGAAATCCGGAACTGTTAAAGCAGGTACATATGTACCTAGTTCAAATGATCCCTACGTTTTTATTGCAAATAGCAGCATAACTAGCATAGGCAGGCTGTAGAATTGTTAAAGCCACAGAGTTACCCCTAACAATACACTGCTCTAAATTAAACAGATTTATTCTTACCAACACCACAGCCTTTTTGTAAATCAAGTATTTTCACTACACATCCTACTGCTACAAAAAAGACCACGCCACGTACCAAAACAATGGATCATTATCTCCCAGAACTGTAATTTTCAACCACAAGTTTTCACAATACCTAACAAAGTAAAAGGAAATCATGACCTAACCAAAGAGTTTATTGTACCCAACATCAGACACTTTTAAGACGCAGCTGGAAAGGGTGATGCAGTATCTTGTCTGGACTGTGCTTTTGCCAAGAAAGGTTGGATCAGATGGGCCTTCAGGAGCCTTCCAACCTTGTATTCTATGACTGCAAATCAGTTTCTCTGCAACTATCATCTCCCTCAAACTCACCTTGCAGCTTCGAACAAATGTGATGCTGTGAATTCTTTACCTCTATGACACACGCTTTACTTTTATAGAGTCTTCTCTAACAAACTGACTACAGCATCAGCTTTCATGGAACAGATCCACAGAATAGCTGAATGGATTGGGCTCAATAGTCAACATACAGAGTTCAGATGAGTCAAGTACAGTGTTTATAAAGAAAGGCAACCCCGCAGAGATTTTGGGAGAAGCAGTCCATTACCTAACATTCATCCTAAACACCATTTTGTCTGTCTGCACACACGGTCTTTGAAAACTTCTACGTAGATAAAGGGCAGACAAGCTTCCTACTATGGTGCTCAAACAATTTTACAAAGATTTGCTTTCTGCTCTCCGCTGCAGAAAGCAGCTTAGTCTCACTCCATAAAAATCTTTCCTATTATCCAAGACTTCCTCACTCTGATTTAAAATAAAGTTTTAATTAAAAATAATTTACATAAAATTTATATACTCAATAAAATCAAATTGCTTAGAGTATCTTTCCATGTGCCTCTTCTACTTTTCATTCTATTCCAAAATATGTATTATCTTACTGTGTTATCTCCGCATCTTCTGGTTTCCGGATGAAGTCCATGACAACACGTACAAAGTGTGCGTTTCTGTTACCTTCACACACAGACCTACACTAAACACTGCGAGCACCTTCCCAGCAAAGCGTCATCTGCACCAACACCGAGACCCAGCAAGACAGTCATAACCTCAGGAACGGTAGAGCCGCAAACCAGATTCTTACCCCTTCCTAAGTTCAGAAATCTGACTCCACGGTAAGTCCATCTTCACCCTTCCCATTCCATTCACATACACTTTCCTCAGGACCTCCTCAGTCCCACTCCT
>VZRI01009589.1:32934-50756 GCA_013397515.1 Upupa epops
TCCATACTGAACTTTTATTGTAATAGACTAGAACAAATACTTTGAGATTATTGTATCATATTTTCCTCTATCCCATGGGAGGACTGCCTAGATTTTTAATTTTATCGCATTCCCTATTGGAAATAAGTCATATAGATAGGGTACAATATGCTCTCTTAAAATTATGTCTAAAACATGACAAAACTTATGATATACTCATGACTAAAACCCAAGTCAAACTAATGAGAGGCGTGACATACTAGATAGACATACAAAAGCCAAGTAGCTTCTGCCAATTTGGCTTCAAGGCATTTTTTTTATTCCATCAAGAAATCAATCTAGTATTTCAGAATATACTCCATATCTAGGATGCCAGGCAGCTCATCAGAAGTTCATATAGACCATTTTGATACAGCAGTGGAAAGAACAAAGGCACTCAAAACACTGAAGAACAGCAGAATTTGGGGACTGGTGTGTTTCCCAGCAGAGCTCTATTAAAAGAAAAAAAAAAGTGCAATTTGATAAAACAAATTTATAAAATCACAGGATGTTAGGGATTAGAAGGGACCTTGAAAGATCATCTATTCCACTCCCCCATACACACCAGAGCAGGATGACCTAGATCAAGTCTATTACTATTATAAAAGAATAGAAAGTTTCAGCAAAATTTTTCCTATTGGGCTCATGTCTTACGTAGATACTTTTGATGTGAAAAGATAATGCACCACATCTAGGTTTAAGTGATAGACAGGATCAGAATTACAAAGCACTTATGTGGTCCCACTTTTCCTCATTTTTCTGGTGCTATTGCTATTTTTTGTGTTTCAGGAGACAGCGTAAATCCGGTTTTAGACCTATAGTAAATAACTATGATTTGTGAATCTGACCACTTCTCATGAATGCAAACCAGGCCTACAGCACAAGGGCTGATCATTAATCTGACGTTGGACCTATAGAAGTACTCCCTAATTGGCACTCCTCTTAAGGTTTAAATGCAGCCCCATGTGGCCCCTTCATCTCTGAGGACTGACTAGAATGCAAATTCCTTACCAAAGTTGCCCTCCCTTTCATGCAACAAGAGGCATTCTCAAACATTAATTCAGATAACAGAAGTCTGAGGGATACCTCATAGTATAGACAATATGTATATATTTTCTACAATATGCATAGGAACAAAGCATGAAGAGAAGTGCTTACCACTTGACTGCCACCAGAGGAAGTTGAGTTCTGAAAACAAAGAAACAAACAAGCAAATATAGAAATGTTCCCACTCAATGATTTTGAATACTTTTTTCTGTAACGGACAAAATTTCAACAGCTTGACCCACAACCTGGTTTCAAGATGTTCAAGAGGCAAGTAGCTTTGTATAGATCAGGCAAATAGTTTTAGTTACACTCTCTCATCTTGCACCTGAAATTTTCAGCTAGTATTGGTAAAAGGCTATTTTTCTCTCATTCTGTTATCATATTCCATACAGATTTTCCATCCCTGTGGCTGAAAGAGGTTGTTAAAAATCAATGAGTATTCAAAAGAAAAAAGTGCAGAACAAGGTAGCGTGCTAGTGAAAAACTCAACAATCTAGCTTCTTAAAAAAAAAAGTGAAGGATTAACTGAGCAGAGCCTATAGAATCTACACAGAATAAATTCATTTAAAAATAGAGGACATTAAGATGCAACAAGGGCACCAACTGGGATGTAAGGCAGCGCAGATTCAGTGTAAAATATAACTGATCCCAGGCTGAGGCCCTGTTTTCCACCGCATTTTTAAAAATACGCTCTAACACAAAGGGAACCAATATGGAATTGTTCTCTCCAGACCAAATCATTCTGAAATTGCTTTATCAACCATACATGTTTACTTTGTTTACTTATAAAAGAAGATTAAAACACTGCAATGAAAGTATTCTTACCTGTTTCCCAGAGTAAGTGTTTCCTGAGGTAGAGTAGCCCTGTAAAGTAATTATAAACCCTTTATTTTTGTTGTATAAATAATTAAGCATAGCTATGTCCTTTTTATTCCATGCACAGTTTCACAAGGTTTTCAAAGCAATGTATCAGTGGCTGAACTATAAACTTTGAAACTGAACAATTTTCCTGATATTGAAACACATTATTCTTAATAGAGTGATGCAAGCCTGCTCCTATGAAATAGTAACAGAACATACCTAAACTTTGCTATGGGAGGAATGAATGCTGCCTTATCATAGTTTCAACAAAGTATTTCTAATTGTTACTGGTCAAATTTCCCAGACATTTGCAATTGGAATATAACTTTAAATATCATCTTTGTTTTTGTTACCCATTTTGAAAGCTAATATCTACACATCCACATTTTAACTTGGTTGTGGAATAGTAAAAGAGTGTCCTAATTTGCTTTCATTGTTGACTGACTCCTGAGGAAGTTGAACCCTGGAAAATATAACCATTTCAACTCTAACCCTATTTGTACTTCACTGTATTCTTCCTATCTGGTATAGGGAACCACAGAAAAATAAACACTATTTTGTGTACACTCATAAAAAAAGCTTCCAGGTAAAAGCTTGTCTGAAAGTTTATATTTAGCATCTTTCTATTACAACTCTTCTTTTGAATAATGCATTAGTCAGAGAATTTAAGATAGTTCAAGAAGTGCAAGCTGTTTTGTAGTTATAAAGCCTTCAATATAGAGAAAGGAAAAAAATAGTAAAGTTCACTTAAATATAAATTCACCTGGAATCAGTATACAGTTACATTTTGGGCAGGGGTGGTGATAGAAAATGTTGGAACCCTTTATCTACAGCCCTACTTGAAGAAAGCTCTAATAAGGAAGGTAAATGAAAATAAAAATATACTGAAAAATCAGATGTTCTACAAGAGTCCTATGCAGTTTTCTGGCGAAGTTGCTTTACTTATTGCTAACAGGAACTCTAACAAACATTGATTCTGAGAAATGCTATAAAATGTGGTACACAAAATGTCTCACCTTTGTGATTCATGTTTAAGAAAATTTAACATCTGTGCCCAATTTTTAGCAGTAGGTGGATACATGTTATTTAAGAGATAGGCTAAAAAGTTCTGTGTGCTTGTATCTCCTGTCATGGAATGACAACAAGATCAAGGTCTAAATTAAATAGTAACAAAAAGGCATCTGAAATGAGAGATGTGGAAAATTAATGCAATTAAATGTCAACTATTATTCCCTTCAGAAAGAAAAATAAATTTTATCAAAGCAGGCAAGAAATGCCTAAGGCAAATGTATATAAAATCTATGAGAAAGTGCATACTGGTACAAAGTGTACAATTACTATGAATTAAACAGACACAGGTGATAAGAAGTCCCTTTAAAAAAAACTACTGTAATTTCATCTGTAATCACATTCTGTGGTTACCAGAGTTTGACTAGAAATTGAATTGGAGAAAAATGCTGGCTCAGAACTATGGAACTGTATGAAATTAAATATTGTGCTTCCATTTGCACATATAATGTCTAGTCCGTGACTAACTGGATAGGATTTTAGCAGGTTTATAAATAAAAAATTGGAATTTTTTACTTACTGGTTTACCATATTGTCTGCCTCCAGAATATGAGCCCTGGAAAAAGTCAAGTCAAACATCCATTAACTGATTGAAAAAAAGAAGTCTATCTTCATGTTGAGACAATTTGTGTAGTATTAGGACAAGGTTATTTGGTTGATGTTTGAACAAAAAGTATCTGGGAGTTCCTAAAACTTAAGCTATCTATTGCACACCAAAAAAAATGGCAATTAGTTATTCTGAACCAAGAAAAGGGTGCCATGAGATACAGTATAGCGATAATACTGTGTTCAAAGGAATGTTTGACAAAGAGCAGTAGTTCAGTGTGCATTATCTTATTCAGCTTACTGAAATGACCTCAGTTGATATTATATTAACAATTTAGGGTCAGTAAAATGGCCAAATGAATGTATCTTTCAGAACCAAGTAATTGATCTGATCCAGACAGTAGAGGGAAAGAGTTAGGAGAGATGGGAATATGCTCACCTGCCCACTGTATGGTCTGCTTCCTGAGGGGGAAAATCCCTATTAAAAATAAAAAAAAAAACCCAGAAAACATGAGTGCTTAAAGATTGGCAGAATAACACCAGTTGTTTTTAATTTTTTTTAATCCTGTGCAGAATGGAAAAAGTAGGATACTTTTCAATTGAAAAATAACAAGAAAAAAGATTTTGAACTGGTGCTATGGCAATGTGAAACAGAAACACCAACACGGTTAATTAAAATTGTCACTTGAGATATGAGGCATTCTGAGGTAAAACTACAATTATGATTTATGCAGTTTCTTTAAATTTAAGATTATTCATGCTACTCCATTTAGTGAGAAATAGTTCCTGCTTTCAGACGTTTATTGAAAACAAAATTATACTGAAAACTGCCTGTGTACACACTGCATTGTGTTTTAAATAAATAAATAGCAAGTAGGAAGAACTTTTTTTTTTATTATTTAAGTCAGCAATGTGCCCAGGTGGCCAAGAGGGCTAATGGCATCCTGGCCTGTATCAGGAATGGTGTGGCCAGCAGGGAGAGGAAGGTTATCCTCCCCCTGTATTCGGCACTGGTTAGACCACACCTGGAGTATTGTGTTCAGTTCTGGGCCCCTCAGTTTAGGAAGGATGTTGAGGTGCTGGAATGAGTCCAGAGAAGGGCAACTAGAATGGTAAAGGGGCTGGAAGATAAGCCCTATGAGGAGAGGCTGATGGAGCTGGGTCTGTTTAGCCCGGAAGAGGAGGCTCAACGGCGACCTTATCGCTGTCTATAACTGTCTATAACTACCCAAAGGGTGGTTATGGTCAGGCAGGGTTCGGTCTTTTCTCCCTGGACACTGGAGACAGGACAAGAAGTCATAGTCTTAAGGTCCATTGGGGGAGGTTTAGGCTTGACATTAGGAAAAGGTTTTTCACTGAAAGAGTGACCTGGTTATGGAACTGGTTGCCGACAGAGGTGGTTGAGTCACCGTCCCTGGAGGTGTTCAAGGTTAGGCTGGATGAAGTGCTGAGTGGCATGATCTAGATGTTAGGTTTACGTAGTTGGTTTTAGGTTGGACTGAATGATCTTTAAGGTCTTTTCCAGCCTTGCCATTACTGTGATACTGTGAAGAACTTGAAAACAAAAGTCACTTGCCTGTCCTCCATATTGACTGCTTCCAGAATATGATGAACCCTGTAAAATTGTGATGTTTTATAAGTAATTTTTTATAATACCACTGGGCCTCAAAATACTGCACCTAATCTAAACAACATTCGTGACACTAATTAATTAGGAAAGCTTAACATGGTTACCAGTGCAGTGGTAAATAGCTACTTATCTATCTGCACACTGTATTAGTGATTTATGCAATGATAAATGGGATTTGTTCCTTGGTAGGTTTTTGAGGGTTTTTTTTTTTTTGAGTTTAGAAAGCTTCTGTAATGGAAAGATATAACTAAAATATTAAGAGCAATTCAACAAACCACTCTCTTAAATTATCATCCCTATCTCTGTGACTAAACTGAATTCAGTATGTAATGGCTCCTGGTTAAATATGGCAATTGAGCCATGTTTATTCCCTAAGAATTAGTCTGTGTAAATGTAAAAGGCAAATTGCCAACCTGTGCACCACCATGGTATCTGTTTCCTCCAAAAAAGCCCTGTATTCAACAAAAATAGCAATGTTTACTCTGTATTAAATTCAACATTATATAAAGCATATATAAGGAGCATCCTGACCTATTTCAATGATCAAGTCATGTATGTTGATTACTAGTTCACTTTTGTACTTGGTTGATTAAATGAGTAAAAGATATAATATGTATTCATCTTTATTCCCTCAGTTGATTTACTTGCAGGAGCAAGTAGGCTGATAATGTATACGTTGTTTTCAACACTTGAGGTTCTCAGAAGTGGTACATGCACACCATGCTTCCAGTGCCTGGTATTTCCTTTGTTTCATCTTCCAAGAAAGAGAAGTACAGACAACTACATAGTTATCTCTTGCCTCAGTGCAATCCTAATTAAACTCTCACTCAAAAGGAAATTAATCGCAGTAAAACGTTGTGTTTTAGTTGCTGTTTTGTTTTTAAAATACTCTTTCATCATTTACAAAATTATAGAATATACTAATTAGACAGAAAAACAGAATCAGTTTTTAACTTTAATGTAGTGCTCTGCTCTCACTTGGAGAGAGTTTGAGCCAAGATTTTGGATTTAAATTTCACTAGCTCAATCAGAAAAACAATCATGAAAAGAATATTGTTACACACAGGTGTCTAAAATCCAGCTGATATAAGATACTTGGGAAGCAGATTTTCATTAACATGCCAGAAAATTTAAATGTGTTGAAGAAGTTTTTCATGTCTATATTTTACAGAATTAGCAATAGTTTCCCTTTAATAGGGAACATTAGTATTTGTTTAATCCAGAGTGGAGGAAGTGCAATTTATTTCACATCTATTGCACATCTATCTATAAATGCATCTGGGTAGCTATTTTTTAATGCAAATCAACAGTTTTAAGTCATTTAATATTTTCTGTCCTTAGCAGGTTCAAAATTTCTCATTTTAACACAATGCAAAAGAAATTTTCATCATACATTTACAGAAAGACTAATTTCAAGTTCCTTGGGGATATTGAAGTACGTGTACATATTATGAAAAATATACTAAACCAAAGAGTACTTACTGGACTTCCACCAGGGCACACACATCCACCCTGTATAAAAAACAATAAAATTTATTTTCCTGAATCTGTGACTGGGAAAGCCCTCTGAATTAGTAAAAACAAACTCACATTCCATTACTGCAAGAAAACATTCTATAAAAACCACTCATTGACATACCAAGCTCCACCTGAAAGTGATTTTTCTTTCTCCCTCCACTGTCTTTTCAGAGTATAATTTATAATCTTCTGATTTCTCACTTAAAACTTACAGTAAAAACTTTAATCACCAATAAATGAGTAAAATATTCTGAGCAATACCACAGAGAACAATATTTTTTTCCCTAGAGGCCAGAACACCTGCAGTACATGCAGTACTTGTCATGCCACTGATATTACAGATATCAGTGATGATTTCCAGCACAGACCTACTAGGTGATTTCTGCACCAATAAAACTGAGAGATGGCCAGGGGTTCACCATTCAGAGTCTCCCTTTCAACTTTCCCTTTCAATCTGCATGACATATGAGAATGAGAACCTTTAGCACCAAAGCTGGTACAAAAGCTCAAGTTACAGCTGCCAGTCAGACACTGCTGGCTTCTCTCACCCACTGGATGTCTGAATTGCATGGAAAAAGAAGGTGTTGCTGAGGCTTTTAGGCAAAACAATGCTGGTGAAGGAAAACAGTTCTTGTGAAGAAAAGACAAAAAGTCAATTATGAGCGCCTGACAGTACAACTGAATGGAATGGAAAAAAACCAAGTACATATGTCCACCAGCCTGGCTGCCTCATGAAGAATGCATTCCTGAAGAATGTATACCCTTAAGAAATGAGAAATCATTTATATTTGTTGCCTGTTCTAGATCTGTTACAAACAAAACAACATCACACTTTTAGTTGTCTTTTATGGATTTAAGTATCACAAGAATGCAAACACTTTATAACCATACTGAAATCTATGGCTTTTACCATTTAAATAGAAAAATAAACTTCAAGTCAGCTTCAGCAAGCTGTATCTAGTGCTGCTACACTGGCTCGTGTGCTCACGGCAGCCTCCTATGTTGTACTTCCTTTAGTACTTCTTTACACTCATTTCATAGAATCATGATCATTTAATGAGGCTTCTAAAAGGTTTTGTCAGCTTCATGAAGTACTCATCTATTTCAAGACACAACCTCTACTCCTGCAAATTCCAGGAGCCAATTGAGTCAATCATGTAATTCACATTCTGTTTTTAATTAGTCTTAAAAATGTTTTTCATCTGCACATACTTTGTTTAATCCCAGTAGCATCAGAGAGCTACAGAGAAAAAATTGAGATAATGTTGTGGCTGAAGTGGTGGCGTAGCATGTTGTTGAGGTCCTCGTTCAGAGCCCTGTGCAACCCACCACTGCCACCAACCAAATTTCAACCTTATCTAAAGCATCAGACACAAAGGAAGAGCGTAACCAAACCACTCATGGATTTGAAGGCAATAAACAACTTAGAAGAAAGGCCTCAAGACATTTTAATTCAACTTTTTAAAGCCAAACTTCAAACTTCTCTGCAGAAAATACTCAAATTAGTCTAAAATCTTCAGTAACTTTAACTAAGGTAATTAGAACTAAGGTAGACAGTGGGGTAGACAATAATTACAAGTTTGCATTGGTCAAAAGTACAAAATTGCACACTATTAATGCTTACTTGTCCACCATACTGGCTGCCTCCATAAGATGATGGCCCCTGGGAAAATATGGAAAAAATTAGTTATTTCTGAATACGTAGTTCTTAGAAGTAAGAAAAACACCTCCATTTTGGTATTTGACTGTTGTCTTGCAATCTTCTCAAAATAAACTCTATTTTTGTCTTCCTTGAATTCATAATATTAGGTAGAAAAAAGATCACTATGAAGTTTTTTTGAAATCTTTGAGATAGCTATCAGAATAATCCTTTACTTCATAGAAGTCAAATGGGGAAAAAAAAAGGTAAAAATAGTAAAAGTAAGAACTTACCTGTCCACCATACTGTCTAACTCCAGAAGAATATGAATCCTGTAAAGTAAACAAGGTAAGTGTAAGATTTCCTAAATCAGGACAAGATTATCCCAAGACAAATCGAAGACAAAAAGCAAGGTGAGAGTGAATGTAGGTGAGCAGGACTTTCTGCATGCTTTAATAACTATAGCTCTGGCCTTACAGGATAACTGGGAAATATCTGAGCTCCCAATCCATGGCGGGAAGCAAAAAATCCTATTGCTTCCTGTGACCTGTTGGGAAAGTTAAAGCAGCATTCTTTCAAAGTTTTTTCTCTACTCATTCCTAGAGAACACTATTTATTCTGGAAGCTGAATCCTGGGCCAAAATTAGCAGTAAATACTGTCTACAAAAGAGTGCTCTGAAAACCAGGCTAAGCAAGTGTACTGAAACCTCATACAAGAGATCTCTTTAAAGAGCAATGATGGGACTTTATCTTTAATGGAATTAGGTTTTATTAGAGTAAATCAAGCTACATTTAGATTTGTTCTTTCTCCACATATTTTTTTTTTGTATGGCCTTCATTATACAAGTTAACAAAAAGCAAAGGCACTATTTGCTAAAAAAGCCATTGTGTATAATTTTTAGGACATGTTAAACATCGTGATGAATTCCATTGACTCATATTTTTGCTCTTTAAACATAGTTCCCATATGAAAACTGGATGCAATTGAATTTTTGATTAACCATCAATTTCAATAGTGGCAAGCTGACTGTTCTATTAGAACGAGTACTTACTTGGCTACTGTACTGGCTGCCTACAGAAGATGATGAGCCCTGAGTAAAAAAAGCAGAAACCATTTATTTTTCTCTAACAAAAGTATTTTAAAGCAAAACTTCCTGAAGGACAGCAGTACATAATCTTCTATTTTAAAATTTTTTGCTAGAGTTTAAAAGCCTTTCTAAGTGTAAAGTCCAGCCTTCCCTAGTTTGTTAATTAGTTTGTTTAATACATCTGAATTTATCATGTACCTGTCCACCAGAGTGCCTGCCTCCAGAATCCTTTCACACAGGAAACAGCAGTTATTTCACTTCAAAGGGTCTGACCAAAGGGCAGACAGCTCATTTCTTTAAATTTAAATCAGCACACTGAAGAATGACATTCCCACTAAAAAGCTTCTAATGTTCACTCTTGTGGAGTACCATCGATCTTTTGAGCACTCAGCTTCCACAAGATATGCTAAGCTCAAAGTTTAGTATGTACTGTTAAACATGTATCAAAAGTGTGTCCTTCATAATGAATTTCAATTGTGCAAAATAACTCTTTAAGATATTTAGGACAAGGTTCTGAGAGGGATAACCAAAACCTACATTCAGCTTAACAAAAGCCATTCTGCCATGCTGAGGTACTAGGTGAATCTACACATTAAACTAGATCAGGACTGTGCCTTTGCGACAAAACTCATGAGAGTTCCCACACACTGCAGCTGGAGTGGTCTCAGAGTTAATTAATTAGATGCCTTTCAGATTAAACTGAATTCTAGAAAGTTCTCTAGGGAGACAGTGTATTCAGGTAGCAAGTCAACTTTTGGTCCATGGCACTAGAACACAGTGAATCCATTCTGAAACATACATAGTGCCACCATGAGTTAATTGCCGCTGATTGTTTAACTCTGTAGAGTGAAACCCTGCAGAGTTACATAGATCACTTGGTAAAGAATAAACAGGCTTATGTTGGCTTGTATGTGTCTGTTTAAACACATGTGTTTTCCATTTTTTTTTTACATTTTTTACTTTTGTGTCACTTATGTAATTGATACAACCACAAATGTCTTTATACACAATCCCTGATTCCAAAGTGTGATCCAAAACCCAACAAATCACTACAAAAAAAAAAATTAAAGTCATCAGTCCCAATTAGAAGTTTCAAAGGAAACCAATCCCAACATTAATGATATGAAGGATGCAGAACAGAAGTAGGTAAGAATATTAGGACTGTAGATGCATTACCATCTACAGTGGAGCACAAGAGCAATCTTGTTTATCACAAAATATTGATTTTTGTGTGGTATATTTATGTAGTGTCCAAACCAGTTTTGTATCAGTCAAGAGTCTGGCAACAATGTCAGAATTGTGGGCTAAACACAAAAACACCCAAACATATTTTCTCCCTTTAGTGCAGCCCATACAGCGCTTGAGGGACCTACATAGCATTCATTCATAGGAATTTCAAGTTCTGTGTGTATTTTTAATTGTAACTAAGGAAAGTTATTTTCACAAGCTTTCACAAGTGTGTGACTTCTATTCAGTACTCTTTTCAACTCATCAAGCCATAATATTGACACAATAAACACTGAGTACAATTAAAAGCTCATAAATGTTGCTTACATTTGCAGAGGAATCACTTCTGACTAAGGCAGGGGATCCATCCTGTAAGGGGGAAACAAAAAAAGTAAAAAGGCAAATTAGTTTGTTCTATGATAATTTAGAGGAAGAATTTAGCAGTCTAAAATTAAATTACACTTGCACTTCACTTAGCTGTCTTAATTTGCCAAGATAGCAGTCTTTTTTGTCCTGGAAGACTCTATGCCACCAGGTATCATTTTGTATCTACCCATGAATCATTGCCTAGAAAATAAGAACACTACCCAAGGTGCAGGAATGTTGTTTACATACTACATGTTGGTTGATGATGGATGATTTTGTTTGGATAGCATGCATGTTATGTTTGGGTCTTTTGGATTTTGGGTTTTTTTTACATTGAATTCCAAGACAACTTTTCTCTGTAAATTTGATATTATTTTATCTTCCTCCATTTGCCAACTCATTCTGTCATGTAATGCAATATTTTTGTATTTTTTTGAGAAGAGATACACATCTCTGTAAATACTGTATGATAAATTGAAGTCACTGCTTAGAGAATATATCTTCCTACCAACTTTTGGGGTTCCTGGTTTGTATGAGAAATAGTGTGGCCAGCAGAAATAGGGAACAGATTGTCTCCCTGTATTTACACACACACACACAGAGTTCATTAGGAACTGGTCAGGCTGCATCTCAAATACTGGGTTTAGTTTTGGGGTCTTCACTACAAGGAGGACATTGATGTGCTGGAGAGAGTCCAGACAAAAGCAGCAACACTGGTTAAGTGTCTAGAGCACAAATCCTGTGAGGAGCAGCTGAAAGAATTGGGGTTATTCAGTCTGGAGAAAAACAGACTCCAGGGAAACCTTCTCTCTCTACTGTTACCTGAAGGGAGGCGATGGCAAGAAGGGGGTCAGTCTGTTCTCCTAAGTAATAAATGCTAGAGTGAACGGCCTCAAGTTGTACCAGGGGAGGTTTAGGCTGCATGTTAGGAAAAATATCTTACTGAAAGAATTATAAAGCATAGGAACATGCTGCCTGGGGAAGTGGTGGAGTCACCATCATTTAAAAGATGCATAGATGTGACACTTATGGACATGGTTTAGTCATGGGCTTGTGGTGATGGTGTCGATCATCTTAAGTATCTTTTCCAACCTGAATGACTAAATTCTTTATTGTGGTATAACGAGTAAAAATTCCTACCATGTCAGCAATATGTAAGTCACTAAAGGAATAAATATAATTAATTTTAATGTAATCTTAATTTTAAGTTAGAAAGAAATAGGACCACAGATCATTTTCCAGTTAAATAAAAGAAAAATGTATAGTGAACAAATAACACTTACAGAACTTCTCCCAGAACAATCACATCCACTCTGAAAGAATACAGAAAATATTTAAAATAAAGATCAAAGTTCTGAAAAGGACTCCAGTTACAACAGAAATTACTATAATACCTTTTCAGGTATGCAAGCCAAAAAGCTAGTCATTACTGACCAGAAGTCCCCAATGTCTAGACATTAGTTTATTTTTGTTCTCTTAATCCTAAACAACTATTCCTGCTCTTACTGCTCTGATGGCACAAAAATCTTCCAATTTGCTACCTACATTAACTTACCTTAAAAATTTTACTCATCAAAAAAAGTAAAAAATTATGAGCAATGTTACAGAGAGCAATTTATTTTCCTAGATGCCAGAGCAACTGGAATACATACAGTGTTTTTTTTCATGTTACCATTGTTATGGAAAACAGATTTCAACTCTAAGAAAACTGAGAAGTGGCCAGGGGTTCACCATTCAGTGTCTTACTTTCGACTTTCAATCTGCATAACCTGAGTAAGAATGCAAACGTTTAGCACTAAAAGCAGGTACAAAAGCTCAAGTACAGCTGCTATTCAGACACAAACTACTGACTTCTCTGGCCCATGGGATGTCTGAATGGCATAGAAAATGTGTTGCTGAGGCTCTTGGCAAAAAGGATGATGGGTAAAGGAAAACACAAAGTGAATTGTAAGTGCCTGACACTAGTTCAACCAAATAATGTTGAGAAAAACAACAACAACATACCTGTCCATCAGCCTGGCTGCCTCCTGAAGAATTAGAACCCTGTAATTGTAGTGTTTTCATGTGAATGATTTTTCTTTAATTTATATATATATATATAAATATTTGATTGCAATGTATTGTTTTTTTTCACTCTGTAAAGTAGTTTTGTAGGTATCTACTTGGTTATGAACCAAATAGACACTTGGTTATGAATTTCCTTATAGAAAGGTTAATGAAGGTAACACCCCTCACAGTGATCTGAAAATATAGGTATTACCAATCTGGTAGTACTTACTTCTAATGCATACATTGAGGAAAAACCCCAAAAATGACTAATATTGAAGGAAAATTTCCTACCTGTCCACCATACTGGCTGCTTCCACTTAAAGATGAATCCTAAAAAAAGAAGAAATATATTTTTTAAATATAAATAAATACAGAACAGTACTTCCATTTATTTCCTGCAGTTAGAACATCAATAAACTCATTCATTATATTTTGAACACTTTGTTTACACTTGGAATTTTACATAGAGATATATAGGAAAAGGTGTTGGAGTACTGATAGAATCTCAGTCCTACATTAAAAAAAATGCTGTAACAATATAAGGTATATTCAGTTAAGTACCTGTATAAAAAGGTACTTCAGTTCAAAATTGCAAAGATTTAGTAATTACCTGTCCACTGGAGTAGCTGCCACCCTGGGAAGACGATCCCTGCAAAAGGAAGACAGTTGTTTTTTGTTTAAAATGGTTTCTGAAAAAAAAAACCACTGTTGCTGAATAATTACACACTGATAATTATTTTTTTTAAAGTTTTGTTTCTAAACCAGCTTGCCATTTAGTTTCATAACACATGATGCCAGATCTCATGAGAAAATCTAGGTAATAAACAGGTATGATTTACCCATCAAGATAATTTTGGAAGGGAACTGCAAATAATGAATAAAATAGATGCTTACATGTCCACCTGACTGGCTGCCTCCTGGGGAATAAAAATCCTGGAAAAATGTATTGAAATAACATAAAAATACTGTCTTTCTTTTACAGTATGAAAAGATCAGGATGGAAGCCAAATACTCCTCTTGCTTCTCCACATTACTTATTTTTGTCTCAAGAGCAGCAACAACAGAAAGTAGGTCTCCCTTTAAGCCTGTTGATAACTGCTCTTTTAGTGAAAGATTATTTTGGATACAGTGAATACAACTGTTCTTGTGTTTTCAGCAAAGTACTTGGTCTGTGTCATTTAGTTTTTGTTAGAATGAATAAAATATGTGCTATGTGAAATTGACAGGAAAATGGAAGTCATAAATCAGTCACACAGCACAACAAAGCAAAAGGTTTTGTTTAGAATTAATGCAGGCCAAATCACAGCATTGAAACCTTTTGTGGTCAGGCAATGAATAAAAAGGCTCAGGAACCTGAAAAAATGAGTTGTGATACTATGTTTGTAATGCGAGTTTGATATTCCAGAGCACACCTCCATATCAGTCGGGGTCCACATCAGCTTCCACACCAACTGGTGCAGTTAGTGGTTGCCAAGCACTGGGGCAAAAACTGGTAACAGGTAAGGAAACAGTGCTTACCCGTTCACTCTGCCGGCTGCCAGATGCAGAGGTGGAATTCTGAAAAAAGCAAAAACATTAGAATTTGAATTCTTGCATGGCAAATAATTCTATCACAAAGGTAGAAGACACGGAAAACTACAGCTTGTTGGAAAGATTAAAGATGTATGCTGCAGGATAAGCAGCATTCCTTAAAGTTCTTCCTCTGCTCATTTCCGGAGAATAGCATTTTTTTATTTGGAAATAATTTGAATCCTGATATAGAATGACACAGGAATGAGATTACATCTTGCTCTATGCTATTTTCTCTTAGATTGCTATAGAGAAAGCCAGAATTTTAAAAGCTGGCTTGGTTCTTATAAGACCTCAGTGGTACATAGCAACACTGTTATTCCTAGTTTCTCTGTGTTATACTGCATTATATTTTAGCTTTGCTGAATATAAATTCTGATAAACTATGTGGAAACTAGTTGCATATAATACTTGCGGTTGAAAAACGCACAATTGAATTTCTAAAAACTTGTAAAGAAATATTTTGTATTAACTAGGACACTGGAAACCAAATTTATTTGAAATCCAATTAATGTACAATCACTTACTTGAGACTACAAAAATGACAGACATAAAACTTGGCAAATTTTATAAAGAATTTATTTTATCAGAATTAATAGAAAATTAATAATTACAGTTAGGAGAAAAAGGCATGCTCTTAAAAAGAAAAGCAAGTAGTTTTCACCAGACTATGTGAAAACAAACTATTCCTATGCAATATGTAGATGACAGAACTTGAATCTTCTGTGTCTTGCATTGGAAAACCACAAAGTGTAGTTTGAATTGGAGATGAAAAGAGAGGG
This sequence comes from Upupa epops, assembly GCA_013397515.1. Lineage (NCBI taxonomy): Eukaryota > Metazoa > Chordata > Aves > Bucerotiformes > Upupidae > Upupa > Upupa epops. The sequence goes on from VZRI01009589.1 coordinate 48,343, forward strand.
AACTGTATACAGTATCGATAAGGGAAGATGCATTGTAGAAAATTGAGGTAACAATCAAGGGCCAAATATGATGTGTTTTCTCAAAAAAAAGAAAAAGTTTCCTTTAAAAATAAATCTTTTATAACAATTCCCATAAATGAAGACTTTCAGAGTCCATAATAGTAAATGTTACAAGCCAGAACTGTTCTAACTGCTCTTTTAATTTGTCAAGTTCTTATCACATTATTGTGCTATGGTGTGATACTTAAATCGTATTCTTCCTTTATGTACACAAAAAATACAACGTAAAACAAGTTATTGCAGAAAATTAGTAAACACTAGAGATAATTAGAGTGTACTGTGAAGGTGCTCTTAAAATGTTGAGATAAGGTAAAGGCCCATTTAAAGCCCTAGATACTTTGAGATATTATGTTCTGTTACTGATATACTTAATAAATGCTTACATTATCATCATTCCCTCCTATGGGAAGTGAATCCTGTAAAACAATGGAAAAACATTATTTTCATAGAAATGAGCACTGTCATGTGATCTTACTTGTAAAAAGACTATGAAGTAGTAAACTAAACAGCCTTAGAATCTTAAAATTATTCCCAAAATGGAGAACACGTTTTTACAAGAAGAAATTTTAAATGAAATTTGATTTCCACAATTACCTAATTTTATATTACAAATCCAAACCCTCTATGTTTGCTTTCTAGATGTGCTCTAGAAGAGCTTTCTTGCTCTTGAAGCAGCATGACAACAATTTTCTATGAAGAAGCAACCCAGATATGTGTCTTACTTTTAATAAACATTATTATCTGCATTACTTTGGCTAATGAATTATATTGCTAAATAAAACATAAGATGGTCCCAACAATGACATTCAAATCAATCAATACAGACTTCAAAACACATGTATGTGCATTCCCCTACACTTTCAATAGATTCAGCACAAGTAAGGTGTGGAAAGTAATAGCACTAAATATTTTCATGTTGAATGGGCTAACACATAAATAAAGCAGTTAGAGTACTGAATAACCACAATGGCAATACGAGCAGAACAGTTTATATAGTATTACCGTCTCTTGTTACAGAAACATTTGGAGTTGTAAAGAGGTAAATAAAAGTAAAGAGAAATAAGTAAAATAGTGTTTCCTTGATCATCACATAAAAATAATTGAAACATAGAATGCAGTGCACATGTTAACCAACACAGCAAGGTAAGAATGAATGTATGAGACACTATTTACCTGACCATAAGATCCAGCACCACTATGTGTGGAAGATCCACCCTGTTCAGAAAACAAAAATCGTTTTCATATTACAAACCAAATTTCTCTTTTTTGGATGCTTACTGAAGCAATCCCCTTCTGGGGAGACTGAAATAGTATGAATATCTATGTAGTCACCAAAATGGCTACTGAACCAATTATAGTCATGTCCTTATAAAGCATTCATTTCACTCAAATTTTGAACTTGAACAAAATTTTTCCCATTTCTGAAAAAAGACTGCAGAATAAACTTAAATGGTTGAAAGCCCAAAATTATTTACCCATGTATAAATTTTTAGGATACTTAAAGTAGAAGCAAATACACTCTACAAAACCAAAAAAACCCCACATTTATTTAAAAATAGTGATGTCTGAAATACAGAATAAATAAGGTATATATAAAGATGCTGAGGTTAAAAAGATGAAAAATGTATTTTAAAAGAGTATTTACCTGACCATAGGATTCACCACTGTCATAGGCAGAAGAACCTCCCTGTAAAAAAAAAAAATAAATTATACTGCTTCCTTCAAGGAAGAGTTTTCTTTCTTTCAAGAACAGTACAGTAATTAAAATAACCAATTTGGAAGACTAACCTGCCCATAAGATCCACCAGGATAAAAGGCCGGCCCTCCCTGTTCAGAAAATACAGAAATATACTAGGTTGCAGTTAAAATGTTCACATGGTGCACACTTTTAGATTGACTGGTACAGTGATCTGAATATTTACCTGGTTGCCAGAGTAAGAGCTGTGGGAAGAACCTGGGCCCTCCTGAAAGGAAAATACAAACCAGCTGCTTTCTTGCCAATGAGGGTTTACATACCAATACACACTCAGTTCCCACTTTACACCCTCTCTCTCAATTTTGACCTACCTTTGCTGAGCACCAAAAATCATCAGGACCAGAATAGCTAAAGTGGAAGGAATATTGTGGTAGTAACATTCCTAGCCTGCTGAAAATGTGAGTTGTGTAGGGAAACCACGGGTCATATTCTGCTGTGCTCTTTGTCAAACTTCACACCACTAGGTTACACGAGGGTTAATTTTTCTACTCTAAAAGGCAACTATCAGGTCTGTTACTCTAGTACATCAAGGAAACAACAATATCAGAAATCTAGGCACCAGACAATGGGACTCTTTAACAACTTGTTAAGGGCTGAA